>KZ308385.1:259234-335866 GCA_000376725.2 Ladona fulva | reverse complement strand
ATATATAATTTATAAACAAAATTCTCCTTTTAAGCCTCAACTTTGTGGTAGCGCTTCATGATGAGAGAGGAATAAAAAAAGTAATATGTAAAAGTTATTTTTATTCCTCTCATAAATTTTTTAATCCTTAAGTAAGACTAATTATTAACATAGTTAAACTAGGACTGTAAACTGAAATGCAGGCCAACTAGATAAATTTGAATTATTTTGCTATTGAGAAAATTTCATACTTAATTTTCGCCTGTATGTTTATGTACTCGTCGCTATCTCCTCTCTTTGTCAAATCTTTTATATTGCAACGTAATAATTTATTGTGTTCTTCTTTTGCATCGAAAAACCCCTGTAATATTTTTAATATTCCTACAAGCTTCCATTAGTAAATAATTGTTTTGTAACTGAATCATTCCAATAAAATTAATTTATAATTTTAAAAAATGTACAAATATATACACTCACAAATATTCCGGATTCAATTAGTCCTCAAACGCCTATTCTATAGATAATTGTACGCATAAGAACAGGCGATACGAATCCCTTGCAATTAATAAGAAATCAATCAACCTATCTCAGCGGCTCATTATCCGTAGACGGATATAAGATACTTTCGTATGAGATACGTATCCTTACGTGGTTTTATTCATTGCCCATAATTACTCAGACAGTTATTATCCTCTCTCACTAGCCTCGTCATATGCCATTATTAACTGTGCTTTACCCCGGTAATCCTCTTCCTTAGGAGATGCTAAGGATCGTACTTCAGACTAAAGCCCTAAAGCTTACAATATTGTCTGGAAGAGATGAACTTGGAACAGTAAATTCTCGCGATATACGAATAGCATTTTTTTATATCGGTCCAATAAAACGGAAAATTAGAGGAAAAAATCGTTCAGTTTTATCGGGATATCGAAAACGGCTGCAGAGAAACTCAAGCAACCAATTTCTCCCTTCTGCGAGAAACATTAAGGAGGGGAAAGAATAAATATTCTAGTGTTGTTGGGGAAAATTAAATCCTGAGGCTTTCGATGATAAAAACTGGTCGAAGTAATTCTTTAAAGAACTCGGGACCGCTTCACCGAAAGTGAACGCCCTACCCCCTTTAGCTATCTGGTGGCCCTCAAATATCAGTCACCTTGGAGGATTCGTCAACATTACCATCCTCTGATTTAACAAATTTTTAAATCAACAATGATCTGTGAATTTTTAATAACAAATGCCAGCGACCGTCTGCAAAGGTTCAAAAGACTCAAAAGGGTTGCGATTTCAAAAGGCGAGAAGAAGTGAGTCCTACTGGAAAGATCCTCTCCATGGAGTGTTCAGCCCGGAGGCCAGCTTGAATTTCATTCCCTTCACCATTAGCAACCGGAAGATTTGGAAAGGGAATGAGACTTACTAGGCAAGATGAGGAGTGAGGTAGTTACCCTTTTCTTTCCTGATTGAGCTAGAATGCTTCAAGCGGGAAAAATCTACGTAATCGCGGTAGAATGACCTAGAACTCAGTAAGAGGAAAGCTAAAGCTGAATGAATGTCATTTTCTGGAGGTATATATTCCTCAGTAGTCCTCATATTATCACAGCCAGAAACGACATGGAGAAGAAGGTAAATAAAAGATTCATAACTCTCCATCCTGTATCAAAAGAATAATGTAAAATAGCCACACTCATAAAGATATGGTAGTGGAAAGTAACGGAAATATCTCACGTAAGGTTTAACAGGTCATGAAGAAAAGCACGGATGAGTTATCGAACACGCAAATATCCGGCAGGAGCTCAAGAAAGCCATTCATGGCAATAAAATGAAAGTAATATGAAAGTGGCTCTCATATATATTGAAAGCGCCAGGAGATATTTCTACTGAAGAAAAAAATCAAATCAGCCATAATTTTTTTCTTGTTATCCTTTTTCAATCTGTGAGCTATCGTCACGGCAAGAAATGTCCATCATATTTCCTTATTCCTTCTCCGTTCGGTTATTTGTTACCACTCGCTCACAGGCAACAAAAATCCTTTTAAGTGTCAAGGGTCCTGCTTTCAATCGATAAAAGTTGCTGAGTAAACTCTCTCCTCTCCGACAAATGACTTTTTCTCCACACGAATAAATACGAAATGCAATCAAAAGATTTGAGGGGATTTCCTCGCCGGGTCGATGAATGGGCAGCTTCTGCGCTCAATTTAGCCAACTCGCTGATGCGTGAAGGATCGCGATATTTTGAAACATAACGGAACTGACAGCCATCAATGGATATATTGGCTGACTCTCAGAAGCATGGAATTTTTTAGATGCCTTCGATCACTGCCTAGAAGCTGCCATGGATGAGGTACCGCTCGACGTGCGATTAAGTCATTCGGGATTAATATCCAAATGGTAATCAATAGCGATTCCAAAGATCTTGCTTAGTTTCTGGTGCTACGAATGTGTGGCAGGTCACGATTCACCAGTAAGGATAGGCGAGGAATGTTAGGACTAATTTACGAGACCTAGAGGATGTGCGGGAACTTTCTTCCTCGTTAAACTTTTTTCGATTTATGCAATTATTCTTCGAGCAGAGCAGTCATTAAACAATCGAAATGATTTGTTGCACGAATGTATTAGCAAATAACAAATCAATCAAAGAGCTCCACGGAACATGTTGCTGTCCTTACGTGATGCTTTGTACGAGGTGCTTATAAGTTCTGAGATGTACAATATTTTCTGATTAATAACTTGCCCAGGAAAGTTGAAACTCTGTCACTTCTCGACCTAATCTACACGAAGACTTACACATTTTTACAACGTAGTCGTCATGATTCCATTGCTGCTTAGAACACTTCCTGGGAACACTTGGGAGTGTTTTTCCCACCGGAAAATAGCTGGTAAATCGAGCTGCGTTCATTTTCTAAAGTCTCCAAATATTTTATCAGCATTTACAGAAATATGTAGTTTCTTTTAAAAGATAAGACATGTAGATTTTACCCTAATATCTATTTCTTCATTTGTAACAAAGATGTCAGCAAAATACCGTGCGTAAAAATTTGGAGACCTTAGATCTTGAATACACCTGGATTTCCTAGCAATTTTTCAGTGGGCAAAACACACTTTAGAAGTGTTTCTTTTTCTTTACAAGTCTTCTCAGCAGTCACGGAATCATGTTGATGACGCTTTAAGAATGTGTAAACCATTTCGGAGATTACGGTAAGAAGTAATAGAATTTTCAACTGAGTGCGACAAATCCTTTTTCGGAAAAATATTTGGATTCCTTAGAAATTAAACACACTTCGTAATATTTGAAAAATATAAGAGAATAGAAATATGATTGAAAGCGATGTTGTCAGTATTATTCTCAAGTAACTTACTAAGTTGAATTCTAGATTATTTTAGCCAAAGTGATTCGTAAGATGAAGCTGAACCTTCGTCAGGTTAACTTTATTAGAATTTATGTGTTTGACATTTCATTTAAGAGCATGATGCTACACTGCCGGCATAACTTACAAGCTGCATATGTTTCATTCCTCACGAAACAGAAAAATACTCTATATTAAAAGAATCTGCTGTAATATTAAAATAATCCTAAATTCAACATTATACACCAAATAGACCACCACCAGGTAAAACTACTAGGATAAACATTTTAGATTAATGTTTCTATGCAAGGATTTCAGGAAATCGATCTAAGCAGAAGTTTACGTATTTCTCAGAATAGAGCAAAAAGCACAATGAAAGGTCTCATTGACGATTTAAATATACGTACCATACGTATGCATTTCTTGGTCCTTCCTCGAATACTCCATTACTCGTAAGCAAGACAACTGATTTTGAAACTCACATCAGATATTAATTGCCACTCGGTGAATCTCGTAAGTTTCTATAATGCGCAATTAAATTATCATAACTATCACATTCTACATTCTTCCCTTTTTCAACGAGAGAAATTTTGACCTATATTCTTGAGGGAATCTATTTGATGATAGCAACGAATACAACGTTCAATAAGGAATAGGGTATAATTTTATTATTAGTCCCATTAACTACTGAAAGCCAATACTCTAGCTCGTGCCGTCATGCATTCCAAAACAAGAAAGAGCTGAAAAAATGTCCTCAAACTAATAATCTCCGGTCGATAATTACCTGACTTCAACTACGTAATTAACGCGATAAGAAAGCTATTATTTCTCATGGACCCTTCATTTCAACCGTAAAATTAGCAGCTCAAAACCTTTCAGCTCCTTTTCCGGCGGCATCATCCGAACTCGATGAGCAATTACTCATTATTCGGACAAGGTATTACTGACAGGTACACTGTAACGGGAATCTATATTACAATATTAGGAACGGGATGAGTTTTTCGAATTAACTTCCAATTCTTCCCTCACGCCCGCCCAAATTCTACGTTATTTCCGCTGGACTCCTTTCTCCGTCTTTACGCCTTCGCCGGGAGCCTTAGGTTTCCTTAGTGCAGGGGCTGCATCCAGGTCAGCGTAATCTCTCAAAACGCTCCATTGCCGAAGGGAACAAAGCTCACAGATCGTGTTTGTTCGTCCGATAGAATCGAGAAAAAGGGCTACGTAAAACACGCCGTATCGAAAGCCGAATCGATGTTATCGATAACGTCAAGGCTGAATTCATTACGATCCATTGCTTTTTAAAGCTATCATTAGGGATGTACGCTGTCGTAGTCGGAGTTTTTACGTTTTCATCCGGATAGCGATTTTCTATTATGGTCTAAAACGGTTGTGTATTTTATCGAGAAAAGAAAGTTCGATATCTAAATGATTTATGACTTTCGGTTTCTGACCGTTCTCGGTTCTCATTTTCATTGTTGAACATCGAAATAATCTGCTGGATCGAATCAGAGAAAACACCGTCTTGTGTGCATGAGCACTGAGATGGATATCTTGGGAAACTCACTTTTATCCTCTTTAGATTCGGTTTTCGATGAAACAGTCTGACCGCGATGTACCGGTAAATAGGACTGAAGATTATTAGCTAACCATAGATGTTTACTCACATATATATTCCTGAAAGAACAGATAAAAGGCGAGAATTCGTAAAGTAGCGTCCTCAGCCAGCCTATTCCTCCAAATATTGATAGATGGCATTATTAAATTTGTCCTTTGGTACACGTTGGAGACAAATGTATCTTATTCTTATTTTCTTATTCTTGTTCATTGCAGTGACATAAAAGGTTTGAAGTTGATAATGCATTGCTAACGAGGGAAAGTAAAAATTATTCAGCTTGGTAGGTTATTGGATAAGATGCATGCTTCTGGGCTCCCGGATAGCCAAGCGAGCAACGCTTTCGACTTCGGTGAAAGCGGTCACGGGTTCGATTCCCGGTCGGGACGTATGTGCGAAATAATCTAAGCTGTCGAAGCATTTTTAACAATAATTCTACTACGATACCTGCCCGGAAAGTGGGTAACCTGAGTTCTAGTCCCAGTCATGCCGTTATTTCTCACATTCATGGGATGTTTATATCCTTAGGAATGTATTGCTATGTGAGATGCGAATGATGCTGCAAAAAGGAATTCATTTTTATCACTTCATATTAAAATCCATGAAACATATAAGAAACCTTATCCAATCATTTCATATTGGTTGGGAGTGAGGAAATCAAATGCAAGCTACCACACTCCTTATCTTGCCTAGCCGTCTCATCCCATTTTGTAGCTAATGGTGGAGGATTTAAGATTCAAACCTGCATCCTGGCTGACTACTCTTAGTGGCTAGAAAACGATAAATGCTACATTCCTTTCATTGATACTAATCCCGATAAAGAACTACGATTGAAGTACACAATGATAAGTTTAACTAAGTGGGAGTTCGTTAGCTATGATTGATTTACTTATCTTTTGTTACAATCAAGTTTTGACTCCTCGGCGTTATTAAACCGAAGCAGGAATTATGCATTTACGTAGAGAACTAATGCAAAGTATTTCTAAAAACAGAGTTTTCGATAGCTTACAGCTCCTAAAGATAAATTTCATGGAGGATTTCCACGCAGCCAAGTATTTTGGAATGGATTTCACTTCATTGTACAAAATTATGAATAACAAAACGTCATTCCCATTTAAACTTTTAATAGTTTAATTAAATATGGAGTTTAATATATGAAAAATACACAGACTTGGTGTTTTTCTGCAGTAGTTAAGGATGGTATTCTCTGAGGTGTAAAATAAACGCAGAGGAAGAATAACTTTACGAGACATTCCTAGACTACATATTATCATGCTTAATGCACTTGAAACTAGGGACTTCTCATCAAAGTCGCATTAAAATATTAAAAAAACTTTCCAGCCATAAAAACTAGATAAAGAGGGTGAAAGAGATTTATTATATTTCTTCATGGACAGTTGAATACTGCATTAGTACATTTTAAAATCTAGAGAAAGTAACGCAGGGATTTAGCGGCGTAAAAAATATGAAAACTTTCTCTAATATGATATACGTTTTATTGTCGCCAAATAGATGCAAAAAAATCCTATCTTAGAGCCGGAGAAAGTTGTTGAACATCAGCCAAGTAATCATATTAGCTATTTAGATTTTAAGTTTCCATTTTGAGCTTTGGATGGTTTTACAATAAAATATTTATGGATTGGGTATATAGGCATGGTGATTGCTTAAAGTGGGCGCCAAATATGTTTATATAAAGGAATTATTTTAATTTTATGTTTTTCATAGGAAAAAACATAGAATATAAGCAAGAATCTGCTAAACTTTACAACATTTTCAAGATAATTATACTAAAGTCAAGTAAAGTAGTTTGGAAAAAATAAGGAGCCAAGAGAAAAGAAAAAGAATATGATCTTACTATTGAATCTGTAAAATTAGTGTAATGTTTGATTGCATAATTAAGAATCGATAATAAAGGGAACTGAATTTTTAGTTTACAGCAAATATTTGAGAGTGAAATGATTCTTATGCCGATCAAATTGATGACCATGAAACTTCGGAACTCGTAATTTGCGCTAAAATAAGACTACGTTGTATAGTCACGAATCTAAGCTATCTGCGAATACGATCTCGGGCGAGATATTTTTGGAAGGCGATTTGAGTCAAAGCTTATGAAGGGTAAATTTATAATCAGCGTATCCGAGTGAAAACGCGAACGATTATGGCGCTGGAATCGAATCGCGTTGGGGCTCGAAAAATCGAATTAAAATTCTCCATAAATCTCGGGAGAACGTTCCTCGGTCCCCACCCTAGAAAATCAATTTGATATCAAATCTCACCATTTATTCTTTCAGATCCGGTGAGCGGTGTGACGTTTGAAATCAGTAGGACTGAGTGGATTTTGAGTCTTTAATATTCCATATGTATAAACCAGGGGCGCATCCAGAATTTTCACCTGGGGGTTGAACTTCAAGATTGTAACTAATGATCTCTTGAACTCCCACTAATTTATGATGTCGTGTGAAATAATTGAGTCTCATCATAAGAAAGTATTTTCTATAAGATATGTTTTAAACGTACAAATATTTGTTAATAAGATCCCTGAGAATTTGGTTCCGAATGAAATGTTAGTAAAAACTTTGTGGGGAGCTGAAGCTCATCAGACACCGCCCGCCCCTCTGGGTGTGCTCCTGGTGTTAGGTATACTAAATCCGAGAAATCCTGTAATAGTACTGAATGAACGCTCATTGCATTTTCATTGGTTTTTTGAAAAACGATAGTATTAAAATATAAAGGGTGGTTTAGAGAATGTAGAATTTGTATGCTAAATCTTAGTCATTATATGTTTTCATATAGATTTCATGCATACGGTTATGTTTTAATGAATATGTCAATTTTAATATCGAAATATTCTTATTCATACGTATCTATACTCGTAAAAATGTACTTCATTCATGACTACAATGCTAAACTGTATTGAAAATCAAATTAAATTTTGCCTATGTTGAATTTTCAATCATAAGGAATATAATGGAAAATGGAAATGTCAAAATTACTGAGAATAGCTCCTTGCAATGATAATGACGTTAGGCACAATAGGTCTTCTTAATTTCGATATTTCATAATTTGTTTTGACTACATTTAAAACACAGGAGAGAAATCAGGCTGAATGTACATGAAAATATAAAACACACAAAGACTAATTTCCAACGATTGAGTATATTTATGTCCACGAGGTTTAAGTAGTGTCTAGATGAGTATATTCTAATATTATTACACCAGCGCACTCGTAGATAACGTCTTTGTACCCCATTTCCAAAGCTTCTCCTTTGTTTATAAATAAAGAGTTTAACATAAATTGTTTTTTTCTAGTTTAGATAAATAACTCTAATTTTCTACAATTAGCAATAGCTCCTATTTGAACAGTAGAGGATAAACATTCAGAAATATCTGGCTCAGTTAAAGGACGATGAAAAAATGCCTGGCACGAAGAAGAAATTCAGAAGAGAAAGGCGATTATAATAAATCGAAACACATCAATCGACAACGAAATGAAACAGCTACAGATATTACTCGTTTATTATAAATTTTAACTTTTCACTCCAAGGGGAATTCTTTTTTTTCCAAGGAAAAATGTTTTTTTTACATAGTTGGGTCTTAGGATAGAAAACGAAAGTTTCTAGCGTTCCGGTGAAATTGCTGCAAAGATAATTATTTGCTGACGCAATGTTTTCGATGTTTTCTATAAAACTCATACTATAGACTGCAACTCTTCCATCAATCAGTTCATTCCATTGAAGACATTTATAAGAGTGACCCTAAACATTACTGTGATAGCCTGACCTTGGTAAATTTCGCAACAGATATTCAATTACGATCTCTTCGTGCGTTTCGAATCATGAGAATGATCAACGGAACCCGTTTTATGAATTCCTCCATTGCCGAAGAAACGACCTTGACAATTCACCCACTATGGGAGAAATTTGTGTACGGAGGACCAGGAGCAGGACTGGATTAGATTTAATTCAGGCCTTAATTAGACTTACCGTACGTATCGTTTTGACCGGGATTGTCCCAGTTTTAACGCATGTTCCCGGTCAATTTTTCTTTTGTCCCGTCTTGGTGGAAATATCGTAGGTATACGTGTGTATAATGTTAGTTACGAATATTTCATTGATAAAAATCATTTTAGCGCAAATATTCATAAAATAGTGTCGCTGCACACACTTCAGTGTCTCAAAAGCATGTGAAATTAATTCAGACTAAGTCTCAAGGCAACATCCCGGTTTTGTCCCGGTTTTGCCTAGTCCGGAATTTGATAATTACCGGGTTCTTACCATAAAATATGGTAACCCTCGCATTAAGGGAGGGGCGCGTGATGGCAGTTTATAAAATATTTACCGTAAGCAATAGAAGTGAGATTTAAATTCGTATTGTACGGAACTAAGGACGGATTGCTTTATAAAGCACAAGGTGTAAAAGTTATGTTTACAATTCTCAGGAGGAGTTTAACTAAACGCACAAAATTTTACGTATTCATTCTATACTTGAGTGAGAGATGTTCAAACCACACGTGGAAGCACTGGCCTTTAAGTTGGAACTCAAAGCCCTGAAATGAATTTTATGGGAAAATTTTGTGGTTATGCAATCCAGGACTTACAAATGGCAAACTTTCCTGCCTTACCTAAACCCATAACAGCAGTAAAATAAGTAAAGCATGGTGAAAAGATTAACAAAAAGTCTTTTTATGAAGACTATTTCAATCAATGATAATGATTACGTAAAACAAAAAAATCTTCTATTCCAGGGAAAGCTCATGGAGCAAAATAATGAGAAAGTAGCACTTTCGTCTAATATAAAACGTCAGGAAATCTTACCATGTATAAATTAACCTAATGAGACTTATTTAGACACTAGAATGTTTGGTCGATAATATTAACAGATAAAATCAACACAGGAATTAAACAACGAGAAGAAGAAACTGCAATATTTCCATATTTGAAAAGAAGTATGAAACTCTAAATCCAGATGTTTTCTAAGGGGGAAATATGCCCCCAGTGAATGAATGGAGGCTTCAAGATCCTATCATAGGCATTAAAAACAAAAAATAAAAATTTTTCATGTGATTGATTTATTTGGATTTCTGTATCTTATTGTTAGACCAGAAAAACCTGCAAAAATCAAAGTAATTCGATTTTAACTAAATATTTATTAAACAACTAATTATCTGTTATATCTCCTACATCTTATCCCAATGTCCAATATTTTAAGTAACCATGAATCTAAATTGGCATAGCAGTAAGGTAAGATAACACTGAAAACCTTTCCAAGTTCCCATGTGAAACGTGTTTTCCCATCTACTACAATATTTTCCATGGAAATTTTTTTAGCACTTAATAACGAAAGTATCTTAAAGTTGGATAAACCAAGATATCGAAGCTTCCTTTAGGTACGGAGACAACTGATAGATTTAGTTTTCAGTAAAATTTGGTAAACTTAATGCTATCGCAAACTCCGTACTATAACGGACTCAAGTAGTGGTAATTATGTAGAAGCGTGAGTATTATTGGAATCGGGAGGATGAATCGTCAGTTAATTAAAGAAAGTTTTGTAATTAAATTTAACCCCGTCCCAAAAAGGGATATCGAGTGTGAGAGGAAAGTAGAGTTTAGTATAGCTATTACGAACTGATATTATACTTAGGGATAAAATCGATGTATCATGTGAAATTTGAAGAGCACTGCACTCTTGAATACTTCGCAGCACACTACTAATTGTTCGTGGCATACCGTTTGGAAAAACTGGTATTAATGGAACTCAAACTATTAAGTATTTCTTTGAAGGATAAGAGATACGGGTATCCGGATGAAAATTACGATTTATTACTTACCTAATTATTACAGAAAGAATAAGGAAATATACACTCATAAGACTGGTATGGGATGCTCAAGAATTATTCTGTTACCACATACATTATCAACACAGTAATAATCTCCACAATAATTAATTTCCGTCTGAGTCACACTGTCCTTACGACATTATATATTGTAAGTTACGTTATCTAGCGAACTCCGTATGAAACAAAGTCGTAATAGGGTAAAATACCTGAGCAACTCATGCATAAAAGATGGTGAATGGAGTGAAACGCTTCCATTCCCACTGTCTCCCGATCGACTCTGGATAATGATACTTTTTTGGCCTTCGCAGTTCTCATCCCGATGCTCAATTAACATTCCACCTCCGGCGCCCGCGATTACGATTCAGCCTGCTCCCATACCAACGCTCCCACAATCACAATTAAGGTCACTGGAAAAAAGACGCAATGAGAAAATTCGGCACGGAATGCAGTTGAAGGAGACATCCTTTCTCTTTCGGCTGCTGTAAGATCGAGATTTTCTATTTAAAGAAGAAACGAGATCGAATGGTTAGATATCGAAAAGAACGTGGAAGAGGGGAAAATTGAGGGAAAATGAGGCGATGAAAAAGTATTGGAGGGATAGAAAAATAAAGGAATAATGGATCGGTATGTTGTGTACATGGAACTCGATTGGTTTCGGTTTCAACATCTATCCATCACATGCTATATACAGATAAATCCTATAGAATAATACAGTTATGATTCCTTCTTCCTCAATTATCCTTGCTGAAGTCAATCTCGTAACTAAGGTGGTATTATTAAACCTAGAAATACTAAGTACCGATTATGATACCCTGTAAGACGTAGCTGTAATTGGCCATTTTGGAAATAATAAGCTACAAAACTGCCCGCTGTTCTCTAACGGAGAAAAAGTTCTCCTTCCAGGTAACTACTTTTCCACTGATAATCTCAACTTTTAATTTGTGTACTTTTCGGATGATGAAATAGCAAATTTTAAACACCGCGTCGACAAGCCTTTTATTCTCATCAGATTTAAAATATCGACAACAGAAAACGTTGGCTGGGAATTCCACGTTCGCATCTTACGAAAGTCATGAAGTATCAAGGAATCCCATCAACGAACAAGCAATGACATTCTCCGCTATACTATAGAATACCTTAATTGAAATAGGCTCAATTCGTTGGATCTTCCTAAGAAAAACTAAGATATTTAGAAAAGTCTAATATCGTACGTTTGGATGGCGATTAAAATATTATGGAGTATTTCTTTTACTTTTTACTAGAGAGCTCATAAAACTCATGTTTCTGTTTTTTACCAATGATTGACGTATTTTGATTGCTCCTTTTACAGGGAAATTACCACGTAAATTATTTTTCTGATTATTAAAAAAGCAGATTGAGCTGAGCGCATTGGAATGGAATGAGCACTATAGGTATGTAATAGTAGTGCTTCGACAGCTAAGATCATTTCGCACGTGGGCCTCCACCAGGGATCCAACCCGGGTCTACTTTTTCCGAAGTCGAGCGCGTTACCCACTTGGCTATTCTGTTGCCCAAGGACTACTATTTCTGCAGATATTGTCTTGATGATAAAACTCCGCTCCGCAAAGCAAATAGAATAGTAGAACGTCAGAAATCAAAGGACCAATGGTATTTTTATGGAAAAGAGTAAAAGGATGTGAGCCCTTACGTTTCCCATACCTGGTCATTTTCACCTCACCAAGGACAGATTAGAAAGGTATAACGTATTATCAAAAGCAATGACAATACCTTCTGAATCTCATATCGCTCCATTACCAGCTAAAAATTTCTATTTCACCTCCTTGCCTTCACCCCGAGTAATTTACTTGTCCGTTCATCATTCACCTCCACATTTATAAGCGTGTGTGGCCCATTAGTCTTTCTCAGTAGCGTATCGAAATATCCCATTGTAAGGTGAATACGCCTTAAATTGCCACTATCGCTTGCGAAAAATTGTTAAGGAAACTAGTTTCCTCACTGCAAGAGAAATGTCAGCACTACAGACAAGTGTACTCTTTCAAAAGGTCCTATTAATGAACATTAGCAGTCATTCCAAGGTAGCAAAAATATTTTTATTCGTACATGATAGAAAAAGAAATTTTATTTCAAAGAAAAATTTCCCATACCCAAGAAAAATTTTCTAAAACCGCTCTCTAATTCCCGAAATTCTTCGTTTATTTACCAAACGACTAATTTTCTAATTATATATTATCATTATAGAAAATTAAGATGTTTAATTTCATTCTATTAACCTTCCGATTGCAGAGCAAATTTCTCAAGCGAGGCGATGACTCTCGGGCTAAACTTTTGCATAATTTCATTACTTTTGATTTTCTAAAATGTAATTTATTTGTTGTATTTCGATCTACTTAACCGAGAGAAAAAGATTAATTTTAAAATGAGTTCAAAATTTATGTTAGAAACTTTCATAAGAAACGTCAAATTTTACTGAAAAGGTCGAACGATATAAATTTTACAAAGAATACATCCGCGCCAAAAACCAGAACTCTGGGGATTCATAATCATAGTAAGTTTATAGTTAACGGCACGCTTACAGTGGCAGGAGATGCCGTTAGAGTTGCTAGTTCTAAGACGTCAGAAGAAGCAATGTAAACACTTTACAACTAGTCATACACTTAACTGTTGGATCACAGAAAATAGAAGGTTTTAATCAATATGCTTTAGAACTTTTTCGGAAGCGTAACCAAGGGGGTGGTTTTGGGGGCTCAATGAAAATAAACCCAACGAACGATAAGCGAAACCATTAAGATGGCCTCTCGCATGTATGCCATACAAACACACCTGGAGACTCGCAGGGTATACATGTTAAAATAAATCAAAATAAATAAAATAAGGTCGGCGTGGTCTTCCAACAACTAAAATGCTATAATGCCCAAATTACGTACTTAGGTTAGGTATCCCGTTCGAGGAAACACCAGTTTAACGCTTTAATCTTTGACGTTGTGATAAACTGTGGATTTATTACTAATTAATGTATCTAATCAAAAATCGTAATTCTGTTTTTATAATATAACCCATTAAGCAGAGGCGAAGTCAAGGGGGTGGTTATGGGGGTTTAAACCCCCTCCCCATGAGAAGCCAACAATAAACGAAAGCATGCGATATGATGGCCTCTCACAGGTGTGCTTTAGAAACGCCGTTGGAGACTCGCACGGATAATATAAATCAGTTTCCATTTTCATTAGATTTTGGGCGGAATTCCTGCCACTGGATTGTAGTCAATGCTGTATTTACTCCATGGCTCTAAAAACCCCTCGCATAGATAAATCCTGGCTACGCCCACAAACTCTTTAATCAAGAGCAGGTTTATGAATAGCCGCTTTATTCACTGGCTGAGGGCCTCGTCCGAAATTGAGGCTGCAATGAAGATTGTGATGTTACCCATTACAGTAAGTTTAATAAGATTTTAAAATCTCCTTTTCGTCCAAAATAAAGAAATTATTTATTTAGTTTCTAAGCCGTTTCGTACTAAGAGAGAGCTAAAAATCATCGACCAACAAAGTTGCACGGAGGGTTGAAATTTTACGTTAGTGTCCTTGATCCGCGGTAGGGATTGAGGGAGGTTAAGTTTTCCTTTCTTTAGGTAGAGACCGGAAGAAAGCGAGATGAAACGCATGATAGATATGAAACTACAGTGGAGCAATGAAAGAAGAAAACGGTGAGATCGAGAAAGTACCTCATTTTACGGGTCGAATCGCATTGCGGCAGTTGCTTAGTGGCACGTGGTGGCAGGCGCAGATGGTGCGGAGGAGAAAAGCACCGGGGAAAATGAGCAGTCGGAAGCTGAAGGAGCTATGTTAGCTGATCCACTGGACCCAAAAATGAGTTTATGATCTACTTCTTTCGTCATTGTCATGATTTTGGAAATACAAAGCGACTGCGAAATTAAATTTACTCTGCGTATATATCTTTACAAAAATTTCGTCTCAATGATATGCGAGTTAAAACGATAAATATTCCGCTAGAAGAGTTGATAAGTTGGTACTAGAGAATAATTTCACCTCTGATAACGAGCTTTTGGTTACACACCCATACGGATATCGGTGTTTTGGCGATAGGGAATGGAAAGTATGGGAAGTTTTGAATGCAAAGTAAGGCACCGGTAGAGAACGATCTTTGGTGTAACCAAATACATTTTTGTTCAGTTCTCCATCGCTATCTACTCGTATACTTTAAACTCCTAGTTTAATTCTCAATTAGAGAACAAATAGCTCATGGATCCTACTATTTGAATTCCTTCGTGGAGATAAAGACGGGACTCAAAACAAGGGCGGAGAAATTTTTTTATGAATGAAAGTCTTGATGTAAATTCGCAGAAATTGTTTTTTCTCTCTCTCAACTCTCCTTCTCGTGACTCTCGGGCCAATAGTATTATGGAGTTTTCCTGAATCTTCAAAAAATACTTATAAATTAATTAATTCATTATTTTATTATTTAGTGTTTATTCATTATTAAATTAAGTAATTCCGAACGAGGAAGTTGCTCAATTTGGTTATTGAATATCTGAGTCCATATAATAGTCCATTGAGTAGATCCTGCGAGGAAATCCGTAAAAAATAATGAATTTCCTTCGGGAATAAATTTAGCGGAAATTAAGCTTCCACAACTGTTTAACTCCTTTTAATAGCGCCCTATTAATGAATGCTGATCTTAATATGAAAACTAGTCATTAACCTCACTATGACTAAGACCCAGTATCATAACATATCTGATATGATCAAGCTCGACTTTGTGGAAGGGAGCCATACTATATAAGATAAGAGCACTTGGTAACTTCCAGAGGTATACTTTTTCAGAGGCAACTGGTTTCGTTAGTTGCCTCTGAAAAATATACCTGTGGAAGTTACCAAATATTCTTGTCTTATTTAGTATTATAATATATACATAACATGGACTAACTAATGTTCACTTTAGAGCCCTGTATTATACTATCTTATTAGTGCTATTGAAAATTATAGTTAATATCCATACTAATCCATCAAATAAGTAGGCGATTAACTATAATCTTCAATTTAAATCTATCATATCATTATAATACCGGGCCATAAATATAACGTTAGTGAAAGTCTATTTTAATTATTCGTTATATTACCGAGCCATTACTCTCACCGTCGTTTTTGCCATTCCGTAAAATTGCAGAAATGGATATCATGGACACATTTTTAAAGTCTCTTTTTTCGTATTTAAGAGTTCTTCGTTGTATAGAACTTTAAATTGTATAAATCTGTAATTTAAATTTAGAGTCAATACAAAGGGTATAACCTGTGGTAGCGATTATCTATTGGGTAATGTTTGTATTTCTAAAATTAAGTGTATATTATGTGATTAAGCTTCCAGACCAGACTTGTGTCTAACCGCGGCCAAAATTTGTAAATGAATAAATAAAACTCCGAAACGCCAACGCGGATGCAATAAAGCCAGGAGTGGGACGGGGCAAAAAGCGAGAAATAGATGGGCGGAGATAGTGAGAGGTAGTTAAGAGCGAAAAAAGAGCATCGAAAGGGAAGAAACGACTTTCCCGGAACTCGGGGAAACAGTAGGTGTTTACCTCCGCGAGATCAACGGTAAAAGTTCGTGAGATATCGTCTCCGGAGAGGAATCCGTTGGTCGTCGGCAGGCCGCTCAAATAAACGCAGTCGCGAAACGTTTGTTTGTTAACTGAATCGAGACGATAACAAAAGAGGGACGAACGGCTAGATTATCGATACAGCGGCCATTGAACTTGAATGAAAAAAATAACAGCTTCCCCTTTCCGAGAAAGATGAAAAGAACTGCATGCGAGACGTGTGTTCGCATTTTCATATCGCTAGGCTGCGCTGAGGAATGCGGCTTTGCGACTAGAAATGCCAGTTCTGCGACGTGGTTTTCGCTTAGTGAAAAATAAACCAGAGTGGAGGACCGTTGACATACGGGACGCGCAGAATTCCTTATGACCAATATTTCCGGAGAAATAATTACATGTAAATCTCTCGTTTCCTGTATCTTTCTTATGTTTCTCTCCACATCTCTTTTCCATTCTATTCACCAGTTTGCCCCGGCCATGCGAAGAATAACAATCGAAGGATATTAAAACTTTCTACTTTACAGTGACCGAGCTGAATTCACGTCACGACTAATACGGTTTGGTTGTAAGATGAGGCAGTGATGAAGAGAGGACAAATTGCTGTCGTAAGAAATCAAAATTAGTTATGCAATAATAAAAAGAATTTTGGAAAGATAACGATTAACTATTGGTTTACAAACTAACCAACAAGTGATATTAATAGTAATCATGCATCTCCCTTTCATGGAAAACAGAATTTTCAAAGATAAAAAAGTAAAATTACAAAGTAAGATACAAAGTAAGATTTTTCAAAGATAAAAAAGTAAAATTACAAAGTAAGATACAAAGTAAGATTTTTCAAAGATAAAAAAATCTACCCCATATTTTATTTTGCATGTCAGAAAATACGCAATTAAGAATCCTAATGTCATTCAAAACTTTAAGCATCATAATCAAAATATTCAATTTTATCCAAAGAAATCGAAATTTCCAA
Source organism: Ladona fulva (assembly GCA_000376725.2). Classification (NCBI taxonomy): domain Eukaryota; kingdom Metazoa; phylum Arthropoda; class Insecta; order Odonata; family Libellulidae; genus Ladona; species Ladona fulva. Next base: position 318,545 of record KZ308385.1, on the reverse strand, counting down.
GTAGGTCATAAAATGGGTGAATGAGAATAGCTGTTTGGATCTTTCTCAAATTTCTCCAAAATAGTTAATATTGAAATGATAATGGTAGACTACAGATTGATAAGCTCTCTTTAAATAGATTGGTGAATTATAATCTACATACATCCATACTCACAATCCTTTCTTCCAGAGAAAGCAGAAATTATAAGCTAGAGTACGATATTGAATGTTTGAAAATTGATTAGCCAATATTACAAATATTATCATACAAATATATCCTACTCGTTATTTTAGTTGGGCAGTTCGGAATAACTCGAGTACCGGAAACTCGTGCGGCCTAAGGCGATGCGTTTCGTAAAAAAATGATACGATAAAAAAGCTTGCGTCACGAAAACGCTCTCACACTCAGGTTGGAAATCCTTGAGTGAAAGGAGATTAGTAGCTAAGGTGTGATTGATAGATGAATTTAGAGAAATTTGCGGAAGACGTAATCAGCTTCATGCGACCCCCCTGCTATTTCGGCCGATCCGACAATGAGCGTAAAGTTAGAGAAATAGATGCGAGCACAAACCGTTTTAAGGACTCCTCTCCGTGAACGATACGCGACAACAATAATATCAAGGAGTAGCGCGAACGCTCGGTGGCTGCATCCCCTGCCACACATCAAGAGGCGTTTTCCATGGTATTAATGTAGATATAGGTGACACAGGTTAAGAAATACACATATAAGGGAACAGTGTTAAATCTCTTTCAAATATCGAAATAGTTCAGACTAGAAGAAATCCGAAAAAAGTAGATAACAAGAGAAATCGACATCTTTTCGGAATAAATATTTATTTCCAAACTTTCCAACAAACAATTTTTAATTAAATTCATTATCTATACGCAATTTTCCCAGTTATTAGTTGTAACTGGAAGGCATATCCTCAGAAAAATTTAACACTGCAGAAATTCACTACGGATTCCCTAGCAACGGTTTTCTGACTAATCACGTGATGGATAATGTCGACATCTTTTCATTACTTGGCGTAACAATCACATTCTTTCACGAATTGCACATCGGAATTACATATTCCACGTGATCTATGCCAAGGTCTTAAGATCCATTTGCAAATGAATGCGATATTTTTAAATCGAACCAGTGGCATTACACGACAGAGAAAAATTATGAATCGATGAGAATAGTTGAATATAAACTACGAATCAGATTAAATCTGAAACCGGTTCGTCACCATTTGGTTTTCGTTAGGAATTTCGCACTTGTTGCACTTTCTGCAAAGCCGATTAGCATTAGCACCAACTCCTGTTTCAGCCGTGGGAAATGATATTGAGATTGGTTTCGCACATCGAATCCCTAAACAAGGAGCAATCATAAAGTGAAATATACTTAAAAAATGGATAAGAATCCAAAGTGTCTCAAATTTTAAAAGAATTTTTGATTTTATCTGGAGAAATAGCAAATATACGTCCTCCTGTGACTCATTTTTGCAAATTTCTGAAAATATCCTAAATGAAGGGTTCATGCTATCTAAAAAAAACATGTCTAGAAGGAAACCTAAAATAATTTGGTGATAAATTAGTTGAAGAAAAGAAATGATTCAAAGAAGTTCGAAATTCAATTATGGTCTTATCTCGATACCTTGTTGTGACACAGAGCTATGGAATTAGATCCGATGATCCAGCCTTTCAGACAATCAAAGGACGGATTACGGCATGGACGCAGGTTCGCAGACATTGCATTACTGGACGCACTGCTAATTGGCTGATGCTATCCAGCGCATAGACTTGCTATGCAAGGGAGGTACTCTATCGAGCAATTGGAGAGCCGTAAGACGATGAGTTAATTGGTTATCAGCTGCTCATTGCGGTTATTGCTTACCTCTGGCTAATTGTTTATCAGTTATATTCTTGGTAAAAATCTATCGCTAGTCTCATTAAAAAACACCTTACCCTTATTGGTTATTGTGAGAGTGCTTTGCAGTGAAATCAACAGGGTCGAACATACAATAATTAAACGGTGATGATTAAGATGAGTGTATATCGAAGGATACACTAAGATTAATGTCGGTTTATCGCGAAGAGAAGAATATGGAGGAAAATAAACCAAAATAAACCAAGACAGGACAAGTAAATGAAGCAGCGAGAAAAATGAATGGGAAATGCGTGAAACTTATACTAGTTTTCAAAGTAAAATTTAAAATTTCAAAGAAATGGAAGGAAGATATGCAACAGACAAAATCGAAGGTACTATTTAATTGCCATTTAGAATTTTTCTTCGGGAAATCAAGGTAACACGAGTAAATTTACATACATTTATAACCAGAATATAAGGTAGATCTGTGTATTGTCTTAATGGGTTTCCAGTCGCGCTATTTTTATTGTGAAGACTTTTCGCTAACATTCCGATGGGATTCTTCTCGTAGAAGAATAAAAGTAAGGAATGTGAGGTATTCCCTCAAGGGAGATTCAGGATCGTATCCCGGCTACGCCAAAATCTGTTGATCTTGAAAAGCTAAAGGTAAGAGTAAAGCAAAGCACAATGAAAGGGATTGTCTTTCCTGCGCATTTACATAATGCATATGATTGATAGATTTGAATGGGAAAAGTAATTACTTTTTATTCAATGTAATATTCTCTTTACCAAACTGTTAAAGCATTCATTTCAATGCTATGCCCAAGTATAACACTATTTATACACATATATGTACATTTTCTTATAATATATTTTTTCAAGGCTATAGGGCACTATTTTAAAGGTGAATGATGAGTATTGAGAGTAAAATGACCATTGCATTTAGCTTCGTATTTATACATCAGTTTGCGCTCCTCGAAATAAACAATTTTATTAATAAAAATCGAATCTGACAGCTACGGTGAAAGAGAAAATCAAACGGATGTACACAAGAGGAGAAAAACGCTAATGCTGCGGTCAAAATTTCGACGATAGATGATCTTTTCTGAAAAGTACTTTCACATAAAAATGTTCTCCTCGCTTCCCTCGATCTTGGTAAACGCGAGGCAAGTAAATCGCCTCTTTTGGAGGGAGTTCAACACCCTCCGGGGAAAACGGTTTGCCGAAAGCGAAGCGGTGAAAGGGACTTGCGCGTTCCTTACCAATAAAGCCGTCTCAAAAAACAAGGGCGCTGGATTCTCATGGTGCATACATAGGATGCTAGCCGACACAAAACGCGGCTTTTCGCCTACGCCTCCGACACCTTAAATGTCGGAAGACGTCAATATCTCCCTTGGCATTCTCTTCACTTTGAGGTTACGGTTCAAATCGATGTAAACGGTAGGAAAGGAACTCGTCTCACGATATTCAATTTAGAGAACGGCGCTGTAAATCAAGCTACTCGAGAGTCTGCGTCTTCACCAGATGAGGAGCGAAACCCCCCTCGACTCTTCCATTGTTGGAGAAGAGAAAACAGAGGCGACCTCAAACGGATAACTGGACTGCGCTTGGGGCAGCTTTCTTCCGCTAGGAATGCAATTAATTTTCACTTTGAGGCATTACCGGATGGCTACGGCTTACATAAGAAACGCGCGCTGGATGCCTTTTGTACTTGGTGGAGTTCGTCAGAAGTAGAAGAGTGAGAATGGAACTTACCGTTGACTGACGTTATTCAATACATATCTCGACCAAGTGAAGTTGTCTTCCAAAGAGTCGTGATGCAACATCATCTGTAGTAGCATCATTTCCTTCCAAGGGCCAGCAATGGACCTTAGTTCTCTCAACAATAGAAAGTCTTTGTTCTGCCTGGATGCGAGGTCATAAAAACTGCAAAGATCAATTTTATGGCGTCTTGATTAGGCAACGGGATGATTAAGTGCAAGGAAGAAAATCGTTCGGATTTTGTGCGGTAAATGAAACAAAAAGACGAGTACTTGAATTAAGGTTTTTAAAGCGAAGATATTTTTCGCTGATTCACAGAAATGCTTTATTGGTGCTGAAATACTCGTATAACTTGAGATAATCTAGGTTTTGTTCTCATTAAAATCCACCACCGCCATGGCGCTATAGCACAGGCAGACAGAACTAAATTTCAAAACCCTCGGATGAATTAAGTCATCCATGTCACTCAGTTCTTCATAAGAAATCGATCGATCGCAGGCGAGCTGATCCTTCCTTTGCCCTACATAAAACAATTTCCCCCGCAATCTGGCAATCCTATACTCAGTTTGCGTAACGAAGGGGAAAACGTTCCCGTTTACAGAATTGCGCGCATTTGAGGAACGCGAATGGAAAGGATCGCGGATTACAGTAAAAAGACGGACAAAAGATTTTCTTCGGTAATTTTAGATCTCCCAAGTTGAGCTTGTGACCATTTACGTCTTGGCTCTTTGAGCGTGACAGCTTCGTACTTTCCCCCGAGATATGCGGAAAGGAGCCACAGAGCACCAACGTATATGGAGCTACGAATTCCTATTCCCGCATTTCGTCTCGAACTGAAAACTTCCATATTTCATTGTCGGCGGTTGAACTGAATAAGGAGAGAGCCACATGGCTTGATGTTTTCGCCATCGACTGGCATACAAGTCGATAATCCCTAGCCGTCGGACAGCTTTGTGACGCGTTAGTTACACTTGAGAAATATTTCCTCTCCCGAAGTACTTGTATCTCAGATTCCTGAGGCATGTTCCGTTTTATTCCACGATTCATTTAAACCGCTATTCCTAATCCGAGAGTCGCATATTTACATGGTCCATCGAGAGAAGTAAAAGTGAGACTATGGCGCGAGCTCCAAAAGTTATGTTTACGGTAATAATTAATCATTAAGAACAAATAGAGGTCACAACTGACTGATTTGTATATGAAAATGTTTGACGGTTTAACTCCGACTTAACAAGCTTAGTGAAAGCAAAGCAATTTTATAAGTGTCATTAAGAAATCAATGTTTATACTGTCTTCATCGTAAAACCTTTTATTTACAGTTGATAAAGCATAATTTATTAAAGGTTAACAAAACTAGACTAAGTTTTTTAACAATCTTTTAATAAATTATGGAGATATTCCACCAAATGTCGCTCACTAAATCACTCTATGCGTAGCTGCACCTCTTAAAAATCCTTTAAATAATATGAAAGTGGATTTAAAAGTGTATGTATGTAATGGCGCACCGTAACTCCGAACGGAAAATATTGGCTCATCAACTCTACTTTATTTGTTTTCTCAAAAGAAGCATAAAATGTCCACATCTTTTTATGGCATTCCATCCCTAACTAAGCCTATCGTCAGGTAGAAGGATTGCAAAACAATGCTGCAGGTTGCTGAGAGAATTAGTGCAAAATATATTTGATAAAGAATAAATAGTCGTAAGTCCTCTCTATGGGGTTTGCAGGTGGAGAATCTGTACCATTTTGGGGGTACTCAAATCCAAAATTCTTTAACAACTAAACACATTCAAATATTTTGGTTTCTCAATCTAGTTTACTACCATTTGCAGAAATATAATGTCAAATATTGCACATAAGTTTAGGAAGAAATTAAATTCCTTTTCCTTTATACAATTTTGTGGTTAAAATATTGTGAATGCAGGCAATAATCCATTCATTGGATGATGCCATATGTGAGATGGGTTCTCATAGGACTGAATGGCCATTCTTGATTTAGTCTCTAACTTATAACTTCGTTAAAGACATAATTGACTATATTCTACAAATGTAGTCATACATGACTACATAAATTGGACTACATTCTTGGGTTTAAAGGTACACACGTAATCATTTATAATTATTACTTAACTCTAGAGAAAGTCTGGCCACCCATGATCTAAACTAATAATGATAGCTTTGCGTAAGAGAGGGCAGTGTGCAATGATGTCAGACCTTGATTGAAGGGTGAAATGAGAAAGTTCAACTAGTGATTTACTGCCTTGGATGGGTTCAGAATCAATTTATACTTCATTCCGGAGATTAAACCGCGGTTACATAAATCAAACGGAAACGCTTTGCGATCGTTTAGTAACATTTATATAGCGAAGGACGATGATAGCCAGAAGCCACGGCTGATCCACGTGAGGAATTATCCTTTATCCATCCAATATCGTGGAAACGGTTCCGATCGGTTAACAAGCTGGAAGATACAGGGGAGCCAATTTATAAATATAGAATGATTGTCAACTTTCCAGAAGGAGGGAGAATTGGAGGCGATGAAATTGAGAAAATGAGAGAAACGTCAAGCAGAAATCAGCCGGAGCGGAAACTGCGCAATCAGATGCTATCTGGCGAAAACATTTCCACGTTAAACCTACATCGTTGAGGAATCGAATTTAGCTCCAATACGTGACACGGGAAAGCGTAATCCTGACTGAACTCGACCCTTTAATTGAGGAATGCCTGCACGCGTAAAGCACTTTTTAGCGGACGGAGAGAGCAGAAAGGGAAGATCCGCATCGGGTAATAAGAAGAAAACCCGGGGAACAACCTCTTGGCAATATAATCCATCCCATAATTGCAACCGAAGCGAGGAGAGCTCATCGCCCACGGAGGAAACCACGCGGAAAGGGACGGAGAAAGGGGCTGATGAGACGGGGAACTGAAAACGACGAGGAAGTGTTGATGGTTGACGAGGAGTGAACCGTGTACCGAGCCTTTGAGAAAATGGAGAACCTGCTCGCGATATTAGGTAACCGAAGATCGAGAAGATGAAATAGGTATAGGAGATCCAGGGGGTAGATAAAAGAGATGAACCGCTTTCACGCAACGAAGTCTCTCGTCTGGATGGTGCACGTGCGTTGAAAGCTTGCGGAGAAAGGGAGTGGAGCTTGAGTGAAAGATACGCCTCCCGCAATCACGCCTACAGCTCCTATTTTTTTTCGATCCAAAAAGTCCTGATGAATAGGAAAAAAGCGACGATTCAAACCGGAATAACGATGCCGACTTTCTAAAAAAATTATGCGGATCGTTATGAAATCTATTAGAGAGATCAAATGCGGCTGCTAATGAATTACTCAATTTCTTACTTCTGCCTGCGGCAAACTGGGTCCTAATCATACCTTGTTTACTTCTCAAATTTTCTAGAATTTTAGGGTGATTTTTAGCGCTTGTGACTAAGTAGTAAATTTCTAAATCAACCTGATGATGACGCGAAGCGTTAAAGCCATCGCAGAATAAACTCTTGGTGGCACGGGTAAAAGTTGTGTCCTTTATTATTCTCATCGTCATGGAAAGCTACCACGAATTCAAGCTGGAAGGAATTGAAAGGATAGCGCTATTAGAATTCCGTTGTCTTCGACACCCCCCCCCCCCCCCCCTAAGTGTTAGGACTGATAAGTTGACTAGAAATCTTCAGAGAAGAATCCCTCTAGAGATCGTGAACCGTGGTATGGATGTAATTCTACCAAGATTCTAAAATCCCGAACAGGAAGAAGTATGCACAGGCTTTTAATATGTAGTACCGGGATGTAAGATATTGAAGGTTTCTCTTCCGATGGAGTGCTTCTCAACGTTTCATCTACGTTATACCTAATTAATTAAGTGACCTGGTTTTAAAAACTGTAAATTTGCTAATTTTTACCGAATTCAACTGAACTGAAAAAATATGAGGAGTTGAAACAAGTTTTTAAATTCCATCACTAGACACCCCCATTGAGCATAAGAAATCTCTTATGATATGTTTTATAACTCATTTTGCGATATGAAACCTATCCAATGCTAAAAGCAAATGATAAAATTATTTATACTAGCTGATTAGAAATAACATTAATTCAACATTTTTTGCATTTATTTATTCTTTCCGAAATACTGTGACTAAACTTCGTGGCATTATTTTTTATGCATTTCATAAGATAAAAGATATTCTTTTTATTCCTAGCTATGATAATTTCTATCGGGGCCTCGATATAACCTGTCGTCTTCGAGTCCCAAATATCTAAATCCGATCCTGAATGCAGAACGTCCAAAGAAATGAAAATGAAGACTGAGAACCGCCTAGCTGTAGCTGCAGCAACAAGGCTAGCTTTGAAATATACGATGAAGTTGAGTAAAATTTCCTCATCCAGGCGAATAATCTCGAAAAGTACGAATATAATAGCTTTAATTAGCGCGGGAGAGAGAAAGGAAAAGGCGAATTTCGGGCGTTGGTCAAAAAATGAAAAAAGGCACCGGGATCTCGTTAGATGTGGGATTCCCCTCTATCCTCGATTGGGAAACTCTTGAGAGACCGTGAAGCAGGCGAGATTGATAGGCAAGGAAAGAGGATGGGGGCGAGGTCGTAATAGCTTCTTTCTAGAGACGGTATCCGACTCATGGGATGAGTACTGAGGTCGACGATGGGGGAGCCCTTCGTCATTCCCTTGTCCAAAAAAAAACAACCGAAAGAAGAAAATGAAAGGATCCGTATAAGAATTGACATCGCGTGCTCTTGCATCACGGAGGTCCTTCCTTTAGTTTAATCTTCGGACGGGAAGGAATAGTCTTGAGATAACGCCTTTGATGGCGGGAGATGTCACGCGGGTTCACATTTTTTCTATCATGGAGGTCGCCACTTGAGTGTTCCTTCCTAGACCGTGTGGCGGCACTTAGCAACTTTTTGATATTACCAAGGGTCAACTGCGGTTTAGGCGCTGACCGCACGAAGAGAGAGAGACGGACAGCGGAAGATGGATGTCAGGGCGAGGTCGATAAGGGGAGTGCTATTATTAAAGTCGGATACAAAACCAGTCGGCCTCAGGTGTCGATGCATTTTCGAGGATGTGGCAAGGGCTAAGGAACGAAGGGAGTACTTCAAGGCTCGGATCTTTGACCGCTCCACTCTTTTTGCTGGGGACGCAAGGAAGATACGGCCGCGCCTTTGCGCAACCGTGAAGCCGAAAGCGGCAGAGCATGTTGGGTTATCCTCACCGTCATTGAGAGAATAAAGTCCTGCATCACTTGTCCAGAGGGGTGTAAAATGCTTCTTTTGGAAAAAAGTCACTGGGTTAAAGGTTGTGGGAGCAATAAGATAGGGGAGAATGTTGAGGATGGAGATAGGTCAACGACGACCTCTGTTATCTAGTGTTTACAAAATGAGAACAGGCTCAGAAAAGAAATACTCTGTCGAAACATTCGATAACATTTGTAGCGACGAGCTCAACGAGCCAGTTTTCTAGTCAAATAAATTTACTAAAATTTTAAAATACACCGTAGAATCATTATACTTGTCTGTGATGTAGCTCCTTTTAACCTTGCAATAGAATTGAACTTTTCACATTAAGTTATCAAAAATATAATTAAAAATCGAGATATTAAATTTTTAATCTCTCTACCCTTTATGGTTAAACGCGTTGCGACTTTACAAAATAGTAGTAGTAGTATTTTTAAAAGTGCTTCGCCAGCTTATATCATTTCGCACGTAGGCCCCTACCGGGAATCGAACCCGGGTCCGCTTTCAATGAAGTCGAACGCGTTGCCCACTTGGCTATCGGGAGCCCTCCTTTACAAAATACTAATGAGACTAAATATTAATGTCTCCTAAGGGAATATAGTGAGTGAGGTCGTTCAGACATATGTATTAGAATTAATAATAATAATTCGATTTGATTGTTTATTCAAGCCAAATATGTGTGAGCTTTGCTGCTCGTTTAAACAAGGTTTAAGAAAGAAATTTCGAGCTCAAGAGACCTGTTTTGGTCTGGATTTTGATGGTTATTCGAATTAAGTTTTTTTTACAAAGGAAAGGTATGCTCCAAAACAGTGGATAGGAATCTGCGGCCTATCCTGGCATTAAGTGCGACATTTCAGTCACTTTTTGAAAGAAATGCACTTTCTTGAATGATTTTGTTTTCCTTTCATTGGTGTAAAATATATTAAGTAAAAATATAATGAAAAACGTTTCTCCGAGGTTTACTTAGATATTAAATTCGATTCCCATTGTAGAATTTCCTTGATGAACAATACGAACAATCTGCTTCTCGCGAAGGCAATCTACCTCTCGCGGACGGCCTCCGATTGCATACGCGGCCTAATGACTTCTTACACGGCTGAATGCGGCCATTCAATGGTTCCTCACCCCTTATCTACACTCTAGTAAAACGATAAAATGTAGCAACAAGTTATGAACACTACGCGCCTAGTGGAACTGCATCGAGATACCAAGGTTTTCAAGGTAGCAAGAACTCATTTGATGAAAATGACCAACATATCTTTTGTGGTGTTGGATTCACGTTTCATAAGTTTTCGATTTAATCTCGTTAGATTGAATCAGTATCCAGCTGAGGGACTCACCACTTTGATGGGGTTAACCGAAGGATTGATCCTCGAGAGATTGACCGATCACGGAATGTAATATTTGAGGATTTATAGAAAACATTTCCAGCGTAAATATGAAAACTCTCAATCGGAAGATTTTTAAAATTTCATTTAACTTCTTCCACAAAATACAGAAGGTTATCGAGACGAACGGTAAGAATATGAAAAGACAGTGTTATTGGTGTGTAGGTACGTAGTAGTATTGTTAAAAGTGCTTCGACAGCTTAGGTCATTTCGCACGTAGGCCCCACCGGGAATCGAAACCAGGACCGCTTTCACTGAAGTCGAACGTATTGCCCACTTGGCTAATCGGGAGCCGTGTAAATACTGTGGGCCTTAATGGAGAAATCTTTGTCAGCTAAGTATACAGCCCGTAGGCCGGTTGAAACTTCATTCTTTCTATTATCATCTACCAAGAATTAAGAGAGGTAAATGAGCCGTACTAAGCAAGATGAGGAGTGAGGTACTTTACATTTGCTCACCTCACAGAGCCACACAATAACAATTTTTTAAAGAGAGACATCAGGACATTTCGAAGATGAAAATCCCAGACCAAGATACTATTTCGTTTTTCTTTAATCGGATTAATTGACTTTTAGTTTCTTAACAAAGTATTCATTCATTTGCTTCCATTCGTCAGCAAAACGGAATTACAAGTTCCAAGTGGCGGGACACGATGTCCTGGGTGGGCGCCAATCTCACTCGTTGCTATACAACACGAATTGCTTCCAACGCACGTACGCTCATCTGAGTTGCAGAATTTTCAGTTCAAGAATTCCTTTTCCTGCTCTGAAGTACGCTAGGAATCCAGTGAAACATTCTATAACGTAGGCGTCAAAGTAATGAGAAAATGCTCAGGTCCGTTCATTAGCTCATAGAAGTTTTTCAGTGAATCCTTTTCGGAAGTATCGATTTTCCGGGCCATAGATGGAGGGTTGAACGAACAATCAGAAAACTCGGATAATCCTCACTTTCACATTTATTCCTTTTAATGCTCATTATTTACATAATAAAATATAATTAATTATAATATTTAATAATCATAAGTTATTAGTATAATAGAGTTCGTAATTTTTTATTGTTTTGACTCATTTATTTATCCGCGGTCCGGTGAGGATTAATCGTCATCGGACCGCAAATCTTTTTAGCAGCTATAATGTAACTGTAGTTCTATTCCTACCTCTTAATAAAAAAGTCACACAAAATTCCTGCTTGCACAGGAAAACGTGTGAGAGTTATTCTCCACAAGATGGTGCGCACCCAGGAAGAATCCCAAGGAATAAAAGACTTGAAAAAAGACCGCCGGGACCGAGAATCGAACCCGGGTCTTCCAATTGCCGGTCGGGTGCTCTGTCCGTTGAGCTATCCCGGAAGAACATTTCACCAAGCCATTCGGGAGACTTTGTGGGCAAAGACGTAAAAGGACCACGAGAATATCGTCGAACAGTAAAAATCATACAGGAATAATCCAAAGTCAAAGGATAGTTGGCGGTAGTTAATACTTTAAGAATGTATTTCCATTATTGGAGTACTGAATGAGCAGAATGCGACGAATTAATTTCCGAGAGAATTCTCGAGAAGAAATATTATTTCATTATTTTACAGGTGGATACTTGAGAAAGGACGGTTTCTTCGTTGCATAACAGTAGTAGTGGACGAAGGATAGATCTCCCACAGTGGAAAGGAGATGGGAGTGATTATGAGGAGACATTCTCCTGTTGTTTGTGTGGCATTCAATAATGTCCCAGGCATAGCTGCGTTCTCGTTACATCACCAGTCAAAGGCTAAGAGTCTCTTTGCGTCTAATTCTTCAAAGAAGAAAGGAACTTCGATCCAGGATCAGTCGTGGTTACGTTTTCCCATCATACTCTAGGAGATGGGTGCTTTCCTCAGCTGATTTGAGTTTGTTAACATCTTGCGGAACTACTCAAGAATTTAATTCATGCTTTAAATGAAAATTCATGAAACGAATGAAAATTCGAATCCAACATTCGATTAGAGTTACAGATTTTAAAATACTCCTTAGGCAGTATGTGGGCAGGTGGAACTTGCGTTTAGAACCAAACAGGAAGTTCCGGATTATGGATTTCTAAGAATTACCCTATGCTCGTTTCGGAAACAAAGCTCAACATTCTCATTTTCATGAATTATAAAGATATAGGTACAATCGTACTAACTCTTTCCTGGAGCCATGAACTAAAAGAGTAGATAATAACCAGACAGATTCTTGTCTTCCCTTAGTTATGTTTATCGTTGAGGTGAAAGGAAATCACCGCGATCTCTTTCCCATTCCTTTAGGAGCCTTGAGGAGAAACAGGGTTGGGTCTACGCCAATTAATTTTGTGAAAGCAAACTTAACGAAAGGATATGGATTTTTCCCAGAATTAGTTGCAAATCGATGCAAGGGAAAAAAAAGAACGAGTTAATTTTCTCGATAAAAAACAAGTAACATATCTCAGCGTGCATCCACCCCCGTTCCACCGTGAAATATTGATTCTTCGACTGATCAAACACGTTCTCCAACTAGCCTCGATTGAATCAAAATTCTCTTCACAAAAGGAATTCTCCACCGACGAGTAAGTATCTTGTTTTGTGGAGGAGAAAATCGAAGATAGCTCTTCAGTGTATGAGAGCAAACGTTCCCGCAACATCCCCTTAGCTCTCGTCCGCATTCCACGATTCCCACAAGTCCATGTGACACACTCACATACGAGACAAGTGCCAGTTTTTATGGCAGTTACTTTACTCTCTCCTTTTTTCTCTTCACAGCCCTTTTTATAATGCCTTTCTCCTTCGCTACTATTTCCTGGAATGCCATTCAGTTAGAGGATATGTAAATTGTGCTCTAAGGGACTGATAAAAATGTAAGAGAACAAGACACAATGAACTACTCGTATCTTAAGTACATATTTCTATGCATCTGTAACTAAAGTAAATATGCCTGTAATTTTATAGATTAAAAGACGAGACAAACGATGCAACAAATTAGAAATAATTTCGAAACAAAGAAAACCACTCTTCAGTATAGGGCATGACAGCTAAGTTCAAGTAAAAAATTTCTCAAACCATCTATTCAATGCAATAGTGGTGGGGAACCTTTTTATAGCGGAAGGCCGCATGCAGTACTATTTCCCATAACAAAGGCAATACGTGAAACCATCAGGCCGCTCCTGAGTAGCATGTTGCCTACTTTCAAATAGTTCATCGTCGAAATTATATCTGAGAAAATGAAATTATTCGCTGAGTGAGGAAAAAGAGAATATTCTAATTCTATTTTGCATTTCATTTGGTGGCATTAGCAAGACTGAGAAACGAATTTTTTTTAAATACGGGTATTTGTCTCAGAAAGTGACCAAAAGGACGCATTGAATCCCAGGCATGTGGCCTGAGAGCCGCAGGTTTCTCACCCATTCCAGGAATATTTAACTAATTGAATCCAAGTTTAACTTTTATAGTAATTTTTATTAAACTATTTATGCATGCCAAGTAAACGCTGCTTTATTATCTTAAGTTCAAATAGTTTCATATTCAATAGGAAAATTAGATTTTGTTGGTATACATTTCTGATATATACTTAGAGGGGTATATTTTTATATTATTGAACTTTTTTGCTGTCTTTCACTTGATTTATCATTTTAAGTACGTTTGGACAAATGACAATCATTTCAAGAAGGAAGCATATCTCTTGACGCACGCAAATGTTCTTACTGGTGTTTATTCAGTAAAATTCAACTAAAAAAACACTTTCAATTTGATTCGTTACGATTTGGGCACTAAGTGCATATAAGAAAGTTACACTGATCCTAAATTAAAGCGAGGACTAACATACGGCAATATGGAAGTGTTAATTAATCAACTCAAATTACTAAAGGACATTTATAAGTTGATTTTTCGCTATCTATACGACGAAGAAATATTATGGTGAGAAAAATGGAAGATTATTGGGAGACAAACGAAATTTGAACGCATAAGAGATATGTAAGCTTATGTAAATCCCACTAGTTGCATAGTGTTCGACGAACTCGAGTTTGTAATGTTTCGGTATTCCGCTAACATTTTTAGCTTAAACTCTATCCTGATTAATATCTATTTTAAAAATAGGGTATGACTAGGTTGCGTATCCAGTTATCACAATTTTGCTTGAGGGGTGCGTTTACCTAACCCGGTTATAGACACCGAGCTAAATTTGTTATTCTACAAGAGTACGCTAATTTACAGAAATAAGGAGGATCAACGGTTACGAGAGGAAAAAATTTTTTCTTACAAAATTCATGGCTTAAAGTTGAAGAGTGCAAAAGATTTGTGAATGTTGACTTCACAATGGCATTTGACAAAATAATCCTTCATACAAATAATTATGGGCAAATGTATACTCCATTTATCCCTCATCAATAAAACCATCATAAATATATTATTAAAGACCAAAAATTGACACTGTAAATTTACATGTAAACCCTGCAAGCCGCCAGTGGCGCGTGGCAGGGAGTGTAAAACACCAATAATCCTATGACACCCTAACTGCTACTAGCTTCTCTAATACTTCGAGGGAAAAACGACCAGAAGTAATTATCCGTCCTGGAAATTACTTCCCTGAATAGCTTCTTACTTTTCTCGCGCACCGACCGTCGTGTCGTGATATTGTTATTCCAGTTAGCACATTGCTAACTGGAATAACAATAACAACTATCTGGTCGACGAGATCCGTAGTGATAAACTTTTCGAAAAGCTTACGTCGGTTATCAAGTCTTCTATCCCTAAGCGAAGTCCACCCGAGAGATTGTATCATAGCCGAAACACTACTGTCGAATCTAAAATCTCCCTTGACTAACCCGCTCTACCATATCAAGATCGGAGACGGATCCTACTTCGTGAGGATCTCAAGTTGCATAGCAACACTTGAGGAGAGGTCGCATTAGGGAAAAATACGCTATTCCCTTTGCTCTCGATGAACATCCCCTTGGAATCGTACTGCCTAACATTTACATCTGATTCACTTTCCTTACTACGCTTCGAATATGCTCTTTGGAGGAAAAACTACTTCGGAGCGTAATTCCTAAAAAAAAAAACAATGTAAATGCAATAGATTATACAATAAATAGTAGTAGATATTTATGATGTCTCACGGATGTTTTAAAATATGATACGGTGCGCGGGTAACATTGCTCGAAGGCATAAAATACATAGCTACGCACTTCTTTACATTCAAGTCGGGGTGCCAATCACTATAACAACCTGAAATAAGATCGTTCCGTAAACAACCGGTGTCATCCTGTGATGCGACCTCTCTGCAAATAACTGTATCATAGGTGACTTTCTTGCTTAGGGAGACCGGGTGTCTACAATAACAGATATATTTTTAAAATAAGTTAAGTTCCGTCATGCTTGACGGGGGCGTTTACTAGTAATTCATAAAAAATATTCCAAATTCAATAAGATTCTCATACACATAACACATACCTAGTTTATTAACAATATCGATGAATGAAAGTTGATGGAATCGACTCATATCCCATTTTTAGTATTTTAGTATCGTTTATATCGAAAGTTAGATGCAGCATTCTTCACAGTCGACCTTGGAACTTCACCTTTATGCCAAAATAGTTTAAGAGGATAAAATAGTTTACATTGAGTATGATCAAAATTAAAACAGACATGTGTGAGAAGTAACCTCGGTGAACGAGACTAGTAGGCTGGTCAAAATCTCCTTTTGAATCCGAAAGGAGTTACACATAAATCAGAAGACACATTGTTCACCATATTTGCTCATGTGTACTGTACTTGCCCAACGGTCATGCATGTGAAGGAGTAAATTAGGAATGTACTCCATTATCATGAAGCGAGTGCAAAAAGTGAAGAGGAGAAAGGAAGAGAGAGCTAGTTAGAAGAGAGGGAGAAAGGTCGAAAAGAAAGGCTGTCGAGAGCACATCCACTCCGAGAACAAAACACGAGTGCGCTCGAAACGACAAGCCTCTCCACGGAGCGATGGTCCACATACGCGAAGGTTTCTTTTTTCGGAAACACAGCATAGAATATAAAAACTGGAAGACAGAATTATCTACAAAACCAACGAGAGGGTTATGGAACATCTGAGGAGAAATAGCACGACCAAATCCCACGATACATGAGGCGAAAAGTTGGGAACTTGGATCCCATAGAATGCAAACAGAGACTAGTGAACGTAAAGATAGATTGTTTTCCTTGAATTTAGATTTACGTCTAGATTGGATAGCAACCGACTGATGAGTTTGCAAAGGTTAACCAAATGGGCGATTTCTAGAAAGAACACGCATATTCATAAATAAATTCAGTGATACTTCGGCTAACGAAGATTATTCTTTCCGGAATCACATTCCTTAGCCGAAACATTATGTTATCAGGCGTCTCACTTCTCGCTTTCTTGATCATAAACAGCTTATTTGGGTTGGTTGGTGTCCCCTATGTGATGTGGTCAGCTAAATTTTAAGGAAAATATAAGGTACTGGAATAGCCCGACCGTTCATGTTTTCACCTTTATGTTAGCGCGCGCATACACAAAAAATTCGTTAGACGTAAGATTTGTCAGCAGGGTTACTCGTTAGCCGAGGTATGACAGTATACAATTAAATATAGTAATTACTCGGAAATAAATCACAATTCCTCCGTCAAGCACGTTAACTTACAAACATGTCGAAGTATGGTTAGAATAGCTAATGTAACAAGGGGAGTACCACCTCTGTGTTTAACGGATTCGCGCGAGACTTTCAGGCTACATTCCTTGTTCAAAAATAATAGACACATATCCGACCGTTGACACAACTGGGCAATTTTTAACGCAAAATTAGCAACTGAAAATCGGAGTTAGGCAACCACGGCATACACGCGCATCACCATTACGCTCGCGATACTTTCCTTGTAGAAAAATAATTTCTCGAGAATAATCCATTTTTACAATCAGAGCCGCGCCCGGCCTATCCGCCATCCGGTTGCAAACATAATTTGCCGCCCTTAAAATTAAATACCAAAACTATACATTTCCTGATTTACGGGTAAAGATTACTTTGAAATATTTTGAAGAACTAGTGTTTTATAACATCGTTCCCCAGCTTACATTGGTCATAAAACATCATTAACTATTAATAATGCATATTTCGCATGCTGACGTAGTAAATTCATCATGAATGAATTGTTCGCAGTATTTTCGAGTAGCATTATCATCGTAATGCGCATGATTTAAAATTATATGATTTGTATGAAATCTCTCGCAACTAAATATGGAAGTTTCTAATAAAAATTTTATTGATAAATAAAAAAATTTATAAATAAATTCGATTAAATCCACTGAAAAATATTCCTTTCTCGTCTAGAGTTATTCCTAATTCTATACTAATTTCACATCACAATCTTTCCTAGATTAGTCGTGTGATTCACAAAGAAAACAACGAATAATGTTAATGGTAATAGTTGGCTATGCTTCTGTTGCCGCCCTTTAGATGCCGCCGCCCGGGTGTGATGCACCCCTTGCACCCATAGGACGGCGCGGCTCTGATCACAATCATAGTTTCACTAATGTAGTTCCCTTCACAATCGACTTCGTCAGAGGATATCGACCTAATCGTCAGAGATTAGCGTTTTTTTGCTTAATTAGACACATTTGAATAAAAAAGAACAAACGTTTCCATGCATCCACGCATGTAGAAATGTTTACTTCATCCACCAAATTTTGTTAGCCAATTTTCGATGAAGGCAACTAATCGTTCGAGGTTCGGAAGTTACGAAATCTAATTAATTATTAATGGCCTACAACAAGGTACACCGTAAATACCTTTTCTCCTGCAAATTCTTGATTGGAGATCGTTATTTAAAATCAAGGAAAGCGTAGCGGATGTTTGTAACTATTGCTCGAGAAAAAGGTAAATCTATAAATTCTCTCTATCTTTTTGCGCTTCTATTCCATTAAGTACTAGTAATATGTAAAAGCTAGTTTTAATGAAAATAATGTGAAGTTCTACAATATCTATTCCGAGTAAAGTCCGAGTCAAAGGACTACGTTTTCAATAATAAGAGCTTCTTTTATGGAAACAGGAAGATCCCAATTACATCAATTTTAATGTTTATTATTATTAAACGATAGTTCATAATAAAAAAAGTCCAACTAGACAGGACTCGGATTCGGAATCTTGGGGTTGGAACTGTAGCACGTTAACCACTCAGTCACCGCGGCCAATAAATTTTACAAAGGAATTATGATAAAATATAAAACGTAAGTAAAAATCTATAAAATTCGTGTGTGTGTTTTCTAAGGAAAGAATGAATTTTTCGCGGCAAACTACCTATATAGGTACAGAAATATGGATGTCATTCAAGAACTTTCTCATAACCGGACCGTTCGAGAATCATTCCCAAAGAGAAGGCAAGAAATCGTTGAGCAGTTAAATCATGCGACTTTTTTTATCTTGAATTCAGATCCCTATCTGCCCTTTCAAAACTTTATTTAATTAAAGACTAGTGGAAGTGGAGCGAATTGGTGATTTTATGGCCCCATGCATTCGACATGGATTTTAAATACGAGCATACCTATCCATTTCACGCTTCGAAGAATTTTTATTTCGGATGTTATGACCCCGCAATTGATTATCGGCTGTGATTTGATATAAATCGAACATTCAAACCACTGATATAATTCCTAGGTTTGAAGAATTTGGAAAGTCTTTCTGGCAATCCGATATTTTAGCAGAAAAATCTGGGAGAGATTCGTGCTTTCCCCACGAATTTTGTCTTGCCCGTTGGCATTGCTCGATTCACCGTTCACCAATTTATACCTAAAGGACCGGGTACTTCTTACGTTTGAACCGAGAAATAAGCATCACAGAACGGATCGTCTTGAATAATACGAAATTTTAATCATTAGTCTATCAACTATAGCGTGTTTCCCCGAAAATAAGCCCTAAAATGATTTTTTAGTATATTCTTAATGTAAGCTCTATGCCAAATATAATCCCTAATTCTGGCGAACGGATATTGCTCGCACACACACGATGGACGTATTGAATTATTTAGTGATTAATGCACAGATAAATTTAGATAGTATACATATTTTCACATTAGAAAAAGGTGTATTTTTATACTTGAAAATATAAGACCCCCAGAAAATTAGTCCTGAGGCGTTCTTAAGAGCAAAACTTTATATTTCACAGAAAGTTAGTATTCAGAGAAAACAAATCATGGAAAAAACTCAGAGAGAAATTCAGAGGAAAATTAAAATTCAGAGAAAGTACATCTGAGGAAGATGCAATCGGCATTATGCGACCCCCTTTGCTACTTTGGCCTATCCGACAATGAGCGTAAAATAAGAGGAATAGGTGTGAGTACAAATACTTTCAAGGACTCATTTGTTCCACGAACGATACGCGACAACAATAAGCTAAAGAGGTAACGTTTGGTGTTTACAACCCCTTCCATACGACGAAAAGCGGGTTGCAGGGTATTTACGTAGATGTAGAATATAAGACCCGGTCTTACTTTCTTAGAAGCTTGGAATTGCTCTATGTCTACTCCCGTTAATTGTTCAGACGAGGTTGAATTCGACTTAAGTTTTGTCGTGAACACCTGAATACTTGAGTAATGAGTTTGCAATTCGAGATATCTTTATGATATTCAATAGCTCAAGTTTTTTTCAAACGTTTTCTGAACAGGACGTTTCAAATCAATTCTCTCACTCTCCTCACGTTATCCTCTTTCCTTCAATGACAGCAAT
The DNA here is from genome assembly GCA_000376725.2 of Ladona fulva. Lineage (NCBI taxonomy): Eukaryota > Metazoa > Arthropoda > Insecta > Odonata > Libellulidae > Ladona > Ladona fulva. Next base: position 298,606 of record KZ308385.1, on the reverse strand, counting down.
GTTAATAATATCTTTTAGTTCTGTGCTTCGTCAGTAAGAGACCTGTTCGCATTTAATTGCCAATACTCCTTTCATATAACACAGGTGTCGTTACCTTCTATCGCATTTAATGTCGCCGTCATGTCATAACTTTTACTTTCGTCGCGCTTCAATCGCTATGAATGTCCTACATAGAGCTTGAAAATGAAATTCTTTAAAGATTCCACCAGTAAAAAACGAAAAGAAACGAGATCAGGTTTGGCAAGCTATTTCCATTCTTCGTCTCCGCTTTCTACGCGTATGTCACTCAATCTAAACTAAACAGATTATTAACGTGTGACACTTACGCCCAGTCATTCTTATTTTAAATAAACATGTTCCATATCAATGTGGTCAGATACATTGAAACGCTATGATAAAACTTTCAGTACAGGTATGCATCGGGCGATCACCCATGCTCAGTAGAAATGGCCCAATTTTCCATTTCTCGAATACAAAACATAGACGACAGAATTCTGCGAGATAAGGACTAAACGTGCATACATGCGCACTGTTCCACTTAATCTGAGGGAAGCGTTACAGAGAAAGGGTAGGCCGGGGCGATCGGTACCAAAGACTGAGAGGAAGGAGAGAATTTATCCAAATGAATTGTGGGAGGAACAATAAGCTTTTGTTCTCAACCGTCTTATCTTTCCCGTACCATCGACCTATCTCCCCGCTCTCTCACACCTAATAACTGTTTACTCCGGGCTCTCACGGAAATTCGCCCGAATCTTGGAAAGTCAGCAGTGGCGAACGGCGTTCCTAATCCTCACTTCTGAGGATTCGATGTGGAATATGAGGAGAGAAGCTGAACATTTATAGCGCGGTTTCTTTCCCAAACGATCCGACTGAAATGTGGTAGAGAGGTCAAGGAATGGTCTATTAGAATGTTTCCCAACGTTTGGAATCCTGCGGGCTGCCTCACGCGAAATCCTACATTACGTGTATTCGATGTTATGGAGAGAGAGGGTGTTACGTAACAAAGACCGTCTGTTGATTGTTCAAGAAGATCGATAACGAAGTGAGTCGCATTACCCTCTAATGCTATTCCATCATTGTTCTGGAGGTGATCATACAGCGCAATTATTGAGGGAATAGATATGTCGGGAATTCACTTGCATCTTTGAAAGCGTACATGAATCACGATGGTCTTAATAGCGGAAATGCCTACAGAACATAAACACGAACTATTTCAGACAAGTTTAAACGTGAAACTATCCTGTAGAAGAAACTGATATCACAATTGGAAGCGTCTGAGGTCGACATATTTTAGCTGATATTCAGAAAAACTACTGTGACTGATAAAGCTGCTTCGTTTTATAAAAAACAGGATGTTATCCTTAACAATAATCACAATTACAATTCCCATTAACATTTTAGCATTGAACTATTTCTCAAAAGAATAAAATATTCAAAAATTGCAGACCATCAATGGGTGTAATCAATATGTTCTAGCTTAACTTGGTGGAACGCCATGATGAAATAAATATGAACGTACTTTGTAGTTTCCACAAGAAACAAGTTACCACAAGAAACAAGTTTCCACAAGTTTTTGTGGACACTACGAAGTACGTTCATATTTATTTCACCGTCAATGGGATTGGAAACTTTGCAGAAACATTGTCAATGACTATTCGACTACTCAACGGTTTCACTCGGCTTCTTTACGTATATTCTAAACTCCCTCCGTTGAGAGCAAAAATACCTATATACTGATTTGACTGAGATTGAATTTAACCTAAAGTTATACTTGTTAAATGTACACCTTAATAGTATTAAAATAATTTTATTAGAAACGGTTATCGCCAAGCGCATATTTATCTACAAATACCCTATAAAAGTGGCTTCGCTCACTCAAAAATTCAATAATTTTTAACTCTTAAAATCCACTGTTTCGGCCTCGACTTTGTGATAGCTTTTCATGATGAAAGAAGAAATAAAAACGACTTATACACAATTTGTAAATGTACTTGTAAATCCTGTGGTACCGTGTACAAGTCGTTTTTATTTCTTCTTTCATCAATTTTTAACTCTTTTAACAATGGACAATTTTCCCGGAAAACTGATAGAAATACGACCTGTAATTCAATATACTACTTTGTCTTGCAACTATATCAAGTTATAATTTTCAAAGGCACGTGTTTCTACACATTTAAGAGAAAATCAGGAATTTCTATTAGATCTTCAATCTTTACTATGATGATATCTATTAGAGACTCCATTTCGAGCTTTAGGCTTCCGGCCTATACCCAGAACGCCCTTGTTTTCTTGGTTTTGAACCCAACCTTTTGATAAGGTTTACGAACAGGAAACCATAGAAAAAACGGTAGGACGCAGAAACCGGGAACTACTGACCTAGAGGATCCACAAGACTGCCCTGACGTATACCATTATGGTCCCTTTTTCGTTTCGGGCGGATTCCCACCGACTTTTAACACAGTCGAGACAAAGCATCGAAGTCGCACCAGAATGAAAAAAACGGATTAAAAAGGAAATCAAGAACAAACAAATACAAGAGTAGAAGTGTAGGTAATAGTAATAGGAGCGAGGACAGTGTTCGTGAATTATGATATTTTGACTTAGTGCGTAGAGTAGATTATTCAGAAAACATATAGGACTCTGCAGAAAAACGTAAAATTAGTGAATGAAAGGTCCATTGTTAATCCGTGAGTTTTATTAAGAATTGCCATGGCTAATCGATAATCCTAATCAAAATACGTAAAAAGTTAATACAAAGAAGCTTTTTTAGTATAAGGGATAGGACTCGAAGATTCCAAATGTAACGGTGGGTACAATTTAGTTCCAACAATCATCGTTGCGAGAGGTAGACGTTACCTCTACAAAAAGCGGACGGAGATTTTCGAATTTTTTATCCATCTACCTTAAGCTTGCTCAATAATATCAAATTAATACGTTCTCCGAAGACGTAGTAGATATTATGGTTCCATCCTTTTACAGAAGCCTATCATATACTCGAGGAAAAATCTGGGAAATAGATGCTTGCACAAGATAAAATAAATAAATAGTCTTAATGTTCATGCACCCGTGGCATACATCGAAAGTCTGCTAGCGGAGTACTAAATGAACAGCACACTTCCATGGATTGCGTATTGTGTCATCTACTCTTTTGCGGATTGTGTACTGGAATTTCAATGACAGTCGAAAAATAAACATTTCTTAGATAGATTTCTCATCAGCATTATCCCTACTGCTAATGTAATAGTTGATTCATGCAGTCAGTAAGTATATACAGGTTGATCTCGACTCACAAGCTCATGACCACTCGCACTAACACTCAATTTAATTTCTTAAGACGTAAGAAGGGACTAAGAAGCCTCAAACTCGTCCTTCTATAAAAATGTTTATTATTGTTATTGTGTTTAGTATAGCAACAGTTGCATAAAAATGTATAGTAAAAACGTTGAAAAATGTTTCTCTATTGAGTAAAAGTAATGCCGGAAATAACAGTGTGATTTATTTCAGGTTAATTACTAACATAATCGCAGATATAACAAAAATGTTACAAATCAAAGAAATTTTACATTTTATTCAGGTTTTTTTTGAACGGGTACTTTAGCTTACTTTATTATATTAAAGAAACAAGGAGCTTTCAACATCAAATTCTGCTTAAAATTATTCTCTTTCCTTTCGTATTATTAATTTGGCAGACAAGTTGAGACAAATATTTAGTAGAAATTACTGGGGAAGCCGAGAAATTTTGAGAAAATGCATTCAAGAAAGTAGCCGCCAGCTATTCCTCGTCTTATTTGCCTTGAAAAATTCATCCAGCGGAAATTTTTCTGAAAAATAGCGATTTTTTGTGCAAACACAAAACCTCTAAGTTTATAAATAACATAAGAAAAACTAATTTTATTTCGGGGGTTACGCATAACACGGCGCGGCCCGCGATCGTTTGCCTCGAGATGGGATGCTTCTTACGATTGGGTGCCTTCTCGTCGTATTTTTGTCATCTTTTCGGACAAATAGAGCGCCTTTCTTTGTTACTTCATTTGGTCATAGTTCACTATGATGCTGTTATTTTAATCTGGTTGACAATCGGGGATGAATAACGAATTCCTTAACTGCAATGATTCAACGATCGCTAAACAGCCCACCAAAATAGACCCCCGAATTTGTATTTTGACCGGAGATACATTCACTAACAGCTGAAGAGTAAAATATTTTCGATGCATGTCTGGGCGCTTTTTAGAATCACGTTCTAGCGTTGATTGACTTTCCCGTGCATCCTTACTTTAAGAAGACGAAGGATCTTCTCGATGGTTCTCGATTCTATAAACGTCTTGAGTTGATAAGGGCGCCGAAATATAATAAATTAAGTTTCATGAGTGATATCGCAATTCTGACAACAAATCTTTTACACCATGAAATGCATCGAGAAAAGAATATCCACGACTTTCGTGAGATTGATGTTTTTTACTCGAATTATGCGGAAAAATTCGTTCGCTCATAAGAGTTCGAAGGATAAAGAAAATTTTCTATTTAGCGTTATCAAGATTAATCACTAGACGCTGCATGATTGGTTTATAAGGGTTGGTAATTAAACCATAGTTAATTGATTCGTAGTTGCCTTCTTTTCAAAACTTTATCTCATCATATATCGTCAAGAAATATATTAATTTAATTATATTCTCCTACTCGTATATCATCTTTGCTTATACGCCTAATAATAATAAAGTGAACGGAGATTAAAACATGTCTTCATGAATCGTGCGGTGGTTTGGAATTTTGATTCCAAGTACACCAGACACCTAATTATATTATGGTCAAAAATACCCTTTCTTCAATATTATTGCATAGAAATTAACATTCTCATGCCCCGCAAACTACAATTAAGTCGTCAGAAAGCAAATGAACATCTCCCAAATTCTACGGAAATTGAACGCTAATTACCATCAATATATGTTCCGTTGTACATTCGTTAGTGGTAACAAATTAAATAGCAAACATTTCAAGCTTCTGTGATAATTATGATCTCAGGGTTGTCGGTTAGAGAGTCATTACTTATTAATGTAAAGTAGTAAGAAATAATTCGAACGCAAAATTATGGACTAGTTTTGCTACAAACATTAGTCATCACTAACTTGCAAAGGACAACCCTGAATGACAAAATCTTTTATATACCGAGATATCTCATTTCCACCCTTGCCTAAAGAAATAGCGAATTAAAGGGATAGATGAAATTCAAAATAATAACAGCATATATTTCGTATATGCAGCTTAATTGATGAACATAGCAGTTATTGAAACGGCTCCGCAAAAGGGAATCGATACAACGCGAATTTAAAAAATGAATTAAGTAGATGAAGACTAGGATACATAATATAACCATACTTTTCCTCTCAAATTCCAAAAACTTCCTTTAAATAGAAGGAATGGGGGAAATTGTTATTTTAAGCTGGTCTCTAGCGAACCTTTCTACCCGTATTTCAGTTATGAGCGGCTTCCTCGGTAAATAGCATGTGTTTCTTGTGAATTACTGTGAAAATGTTCGAATCTGAACTCAAAGAGACAGTTGGGCTCTTGGCCAGCTTTTTCAGATTCTAGCCCACTAGCCCAGCGTGTATTACAATATGCCCCTTTCGTCGAAAACTAAAATTGCAAACACATCGAATAAACAAGTGACAGGGTAGGCTGTTTAGCGATCGGTGTCTGTGAATCACTGCAGTTAAGGCATTCGTTGTCCATCCTCAACTGTCAACTTGGATAAAATAACAGCAACACAGAGTGAAATATGACCAAATGAAGTAACAGAATTTGGTTGGCTGTTTAGTTCATAGGCATTCGTTATTCATTCCCCAATTGTCAACCTGTTAAAAGAATAGTTTCTTCATAGAGTGAAATATGACCAGATGAAGAAATGAAGAAAGGCGCTCTCTTTGCCCGAAAAGCTGACAAAAATACGACGAGAAGGTAGTTAATCGTACGAAATATCCCATCTCCAGCGAAACGATCGCGGTCCGCGCAGTGTAATGCGGTACCCCGGAATAAAAATTTTTTTAATGTTATATATAAACTTAGAGGTTTTGTCTTTTCACATAAAATAAATTCACTATTATCTCGGAAACTTTCCCGCTAGATGAATTTTCCTGAGCGAGAATAAGACGAGAAATAGCTTGCGACTACTTTCTTGAGTGTATCATCTCAAAAATTCTCGGCTTTTATTATTATTATCTATTAAATATTTGTTTCAATTTTTCTGCCTAATTAATAATACAAAGGGAAAGAGAATGATTTGAAGCATAATTTGATGTTAAAATTTCCTTGTTTCTTAAATTAGATAGCTAAATGCACCCGATTAGACAAAACCGGAATAAAATGAAGAATTAAAAAAAATTGTAATTCTGTTTTTTCTTCGATTATGTTATTAATTAACCTAAATAAGTTACACTATCATTTCCGGAATTACTTTCATTCAATACTGAAAAATTTTTTTAACGATTTTGACTAATTTTATACTCTCATGCTGTTGTTGGAACAGATCAGATTTCTACCTAAGAAAATGCACGCTCTCGATAACGGGAGGCGATCCTTCGTTCTATTCCCTATTGTCTCTCTTTACAAAGAGAGAGAAAGAGAAAATACCATCTTCTTTCTCATTCTAACCCGCAAACATTCAGAGCACAGATAATTAACATTTTCATAATTTCTCGAAGATTATTTTTGTATATATACATATAACAAAAAAATTATTTAAGTGATTACTGCCAAATTCGTTTTTCTCTCGTCCCTGAGGGAACATATCAAAACTTTCATATGTTTATAATATTTTATTTTTCAAAATTTCCGAGACAGAATGGATTGATTTATTTACTGTAAGATGCAATCGAAAACTGGGTTTGAGATACGAACGAACGGTCTGGAACGAATTAAGTTCGTAAGTCGAGGTACCACTGTAAGGCTAAATGGGAATGCACATAAAGTCAGCTTTAATGGGAATTTTCCTAGGCGCATACCGCACAAAGTCACCTTTAACCCTTTTCCTTTTCTTATCCTTAAGGGGGGTCCTACCATCCAACACTTAGTATGGCTGGCTTGGTGACTCAACGAGGTCGTGACCTTGGAAGATTCCGCACAGTCGGACAAAACCACAAAACCACCTTGTCAACAAATCAAACGAACGGCATGTCTAAATGTGTAAGGTGTAGGCATGTGTGTGGGCAAGTGTAAATGGACGACAGCTTAATTGGTTATGACAACCGAACCTCAACTGGAAGATTCGCGTTCGAGCCTCGGTCCTGTCAAACTTTTTTCGTGGCCGTTTCTCTTTTTCCTCTGAAAAAAATTCACGGACAATACGAGACGTTAACAGAAATATACTAGAAAGTAAATATACTTATGGTGCATGTGCCCCCTCACATCGAAAAGCGGCTCACGGGGTGAACGTGTAGATGTAGATATAAACAAATCATCAAAAGAGGATACCGGCAGACGTTGCTCAATCCGAAAACCTTCGGAATTCGGCGATAAATGGAAAAAAGTTGGTAAACCATGGAAACGCCCTCTGGTTCGTGGATAGCGTGCGTAAGGAGGTCGTGAGAGGTGAAAGGATAAAGCTGCTCGCTGCCGTTTCACCAAACGGGGCAATTACTCCTACCGATTCCCTCCGATATTTGGAGTCCATCAGTCAGGCGTCAGTTGGAACTCATGCCGCCAGGTGCTAAATCCAAGTACGATTTCACTCTCACAACCTCTGAATTATCAGGAAAATCCCGCTGTTTTCCAAGTTGAAGCATCCGACATTCCCTCTTTCGCCTCAAAATGCGTGGGAAAAAAGAGAGCGGAGGGAAAACGCTGTTGGGCAACCGCAGTTTATCTAAAGCGGCTCTTTGAAAACGATGGAGATTGCGGATGACGGATACTGTGCCCGTTATCCGGAAGTTTAGCGATTCGGACCTTCCGAATGGCCAACGATGCTGATAGAGACCGAGATGTCCAATCTGTACGCCTATTAAGAAAGGCTTATTTTAACAGAAAATTTAGGGCACTGAAATCTAAAATAGCTTTTGAGCTCTTGTATTTAAACAATATTAGCAGTATAGCCGGAATATTAGGTACTATAGTCATATATTAAGAAGCAAGCGACACGGCACCTTGATATCGAGGTAAACAGCATTTTTTAACTATCGCATCCCACATGAGTTCCATTTTCGTATTTTCAAAATTCGTTAAGTACTTATTGTATAATTAGAGGTTAATAGGTTATTAGAGGTTATAATAAAGCCGTATTTCCGCAAGCGGAACTCGCGCTCAGAGACAAACGGGAAGCTCCTGACTACCGATTTCTGAGAAGGCCCAATGATCATTTCGGAGACAAAGCCTCCATCCTCAAAGGAGGTCTCCACAAAGGAAGTGAACTTTCACTTCCTTTGTGGAGAAATTCTTCTATTTGTACGGCGAAAATGAACGTGTAAGAACTATGTAAAAACTTTCTATAAGAAGTTCATATAAATTCCTGTTCTTCGTGTAAACCTGCAATCCTCTATGGGCATGTGGAAGAGGGTGTAAATACTGTAACAGGCAAAGTGTCTCGTGCAATTTTATGGTTCACTTATGGAGTAAGAAACAGTCATAAGATAATTTGAAACTTCATGGTTAAAGGAAAAAAATTGTTTGATAGCCCGTTGGAATTCACAAAATACAGGAAAGGAAGCACTTACAAGTACAGAAAGATGTTTCTGGATAAAAGTATGAAACTGCTCTTGCAAAATGGTTATTATTATACCCTTTCAGCAAGGTTCGACCAAATTCGTCTTTTTTCCAACTAACCTCTGAAATTATTACATGATAACTTCAAACTATCACATAAAACAATTGACTACAAAAAGAGATAAATTACAAATGGAAAAATATATCGGTGCTCCCGGATAGCCATGTGGGCAGCACGTTCAACTTCGGTGAAAGCGCTCCCGGGTTCAATTCCTGGAGGGAGCCTATAGTGCGAAATGATCTAGACTGTTGAAGCACTTTTATCAATACTAATACTACTAGAGAGATAAATCAATGCAAGGAAACTCAGAAGGATTGTGGGGAAATACTCCTAACGAGTGTGGTAACATTTTGATAATAATCCAGAGCTCGCTTGGGGGGCTGAACTTCAATACTGTAACAAATATCTTTATTAATGTTGCAATGCGAACTAATTGAATCTCACCTTAAGAAAATATTACCTATAAAGAATTTTTTAAGCGTTCAAATATTCATTTATTCATTGATAAGGACCTTGATAATTAGGTTCTTAATAAGTATCTACTTGTAGAATCTTTGGAGGGGGGCCTTAACCCTGTATGTCACGCCCCTGGGTGCCCGTCTAATAATAATAATTCGATCTGTCAGAGAGCTGTATAAAATTAACTTATAAAGCCTTCACAGCCTTCTAAGGGAATTCCCAAACCTTCCAAATCCATTCCCTTACATAATCATAATCACAAGGGGTTGATGACCTTTTAATTACAATCCAGTAATAACTGCTAATTCTCCTTTGGATTACGACACGGAAAACCTCTTAAGAGAGCGATTCCTCAATAAACATCATGCGGGGAGAATACGACAATTACTCTTCCATCTCCTCCAACTTCGAACGCCTTATAAAGAAGTGCGTTTCTCTGTAAAAACGAAACCAAACGGGAATGACAAGACGAATAGCTCGGCGTGAGGCTCGGATTCCTGTAATGTTTGCTCCAAATACTCTTGAGGCAGCCCACACGCTTGAAATAATAGCCGTTCCATTATACATATGTGTGTATCGTATACATAAAAATCCATCCTCGAAACTTCACTTCAAACAAGATGGCATTCTTTCCAAAACGCAGGAGAAGGCGCGCAGAAACGTCGGTTAATTATAAAGCAATGAGGTTTTCAAGAGATTTAAACGCGCTTTTTTCTCTCCGCAAGTCCGGTGCAATAACTTTTAAGGGCTTGCTCACGAAATATGCTCGGAGGGACGTAAAAAGTCTGGAGGAAAAGAACTCGAGCTCATTCCGTACGCTTACCCGACGGGAATTCCTCGGTCGTTTTTCCACGAGGACCGATTTGGGAGAATTCCGCAATCCTGAGTCCCGTTCCATTCGGAAAAGTTATTACCGCCGGCGCAATAACGCCTCGTATAATGACCATCCTTCCCCTCTTTACCTCCTTTCGCGCTCTTTTGCCTCGTGCATTCTTCTCTTCCGATTCTCCGCGTTCGTGGAATGTTTCCAACGGGCGTTAACCCTTTGGGCGCAACGAGTATGCGTGCCTGTGCATGCGTACATGAGAGAATGAGACAAAAAACTGATGCCCCTTCAAAGTGCATATTAGCATCAGGAATGTCGCTTGACTGACTCAAGTATAATATAGAACCGATAAAATTATCCAACAAAACCAATGGCCGATCAGCCAATGTCTATAAAGTGTTCAGGCCGAAGTCCGGTTGGAGCCTCTTACCCTACAACATTGGCTACCAAGAATTAGGAGAAAGGAATGAGGCTTATTAGGCAAGATAGGGAGTGAGGTACCTTGCCCTTCCTTCCTTCGCTAGCCAGAATGCCATAAGCGGAAAAGTCCACGAAAATGAAACACAATGACTCAGTGAATAACACTTTTGGTACCATTCTATGAGGAGAAACCTTAATCAATGCATTTATTCAGAATCCCAGGAGCTTTCATATAATCATAACCACGAAAAAGACTGACTGAGATTAAAGTAAAAGAAAGATGTATTTATCTCAATGCTGTCACAAAAGACATGAGAAATATTCCATTTATGAAATATTGATTGCTAAATAGAATGAACATACTCATAGGGGTAAATTACCTCATACTCTTTGTGTTAGAGGTCGGCAGGCAATGATTTGTTAAGATATATTGAATTATTTACACCTTTTGAATACACCAGTTATTTCACTCTAAATACGAGGGATAGTCGACGAAGACAGAATGATACGATATTTTTTGCATCACATTGTAATCATACCGAGTCACTTTATCATTGTAAAACCAGGTCTCGAGTGATTTGAGGACAAATTGGAAACATGCTACCGCATGCGCATGTGTATAGGATTGCAGCAAAATACGCTAGTCCCCTTCGTAAAGTGAAGTCGCTTCGTGATACTGCTTTGAAGTTCCGTGACCGCTTTCAGAAATCCGGCTTGGAACTACACAGGATGTTACATCGGCGTATGGGAATGACGCTTTATCACAAGGAACCGCTCTATGATAATTTTAATAATTGAAATAAAATAGTTACTCGGCTATCCACGAGTTCTATGAAACGGATTATCTTCGTTAGCCGAGCTGTCGCTATATTAGGAATAGTTTCTTTCGGCACTCTTTCAAATTCCAAGAAATGGAGTGAGATTCTTTATAAATGCATTTACAAACGGAAAATTAGTTTGTATATGCCGATATTAGTGGTTTATCTGGCAGATCATCATTTGCCCCATCAAGAGAGGTGGATCACCATTGCCTAACTTTTATAGGAAGTTAATAGACTTCAAAATGTGAGAACCCTTCTTAAACGCCAAATTAAAGCTAGAACTATCAACAGCAAAGGACAAAAAGATAAAGGAGGGAAAAGTAGCCACCGAAGGTGTAAAAGAATAATAGTAGCCCTCAAGGACTAGTAAGATAATACTTTTAAAATGTACGAGAATAACTATTAACATCAAAAAACGAAATGAGCAAAAATACATTATCCGTTTTCTGTTCAATTTACAACTTGAATCGTTCGCAAATAATTAATATAAAGAAGTCATACATAGGAGATGAAAAAGAAATTTTCTGTTAAAATCATACCTAAAGATTACAGCTGGACCCTATCATGACCTGTCGTAAGACCTCTTCCAATCGTATAGTATCTGATAGAACATAGGTTAATTAGGAACTTAGGTATCCTAACAGTTAGGCAATTCCATTACTGCGTGAAACTTCGGCTAACGAAGATTCTGCATTTCAATTCCGTAGTAATACGAGTGGTATGTGAAATGAAGTACTACCTATATGAAAGGAAACATTGTTGTGAGGAGTCCTCTGACCTCAAAAAACTTAAACTTATCAACTGTTAGAACTCCAATAGAGGGTGAAAAATAGCCTGGTCAATTTAGACGTTGAACTAAAAGTAGACATTTTTCTAGTTGCAGCTATAGTAAATTTTATACATCTCTTTAAGTTCTAAATTCGAATACTTCGGTGGGCGCAGCCCTAGATCAAGCCTACACCATGAGGAATTCAATATCGTGCAGATATTAATTTATTCTAGCAAAGTAAAGAAAGACACCCCTTTGTAATAATCTGTAATAATCAGTTTTAATTCATATTTACTTTTGTGAAAATAAATTATTATCCATTCCAAGGTTTTGATCAAAGATACAGTATCAGGCTAAAAATGCCCCGAAACTTTTAGAAAATGTTTTTTTAACTATTTCCATTAATGTAAAAACTCATCAATGAATTACGATTCCGAGAATGTCGAGAATTCACTGGTGAAAACCTAAATAGTGATAAATATAAATATATTCTAAATTGATGCATAAGAGTGAGAGACGTCAATTTAAAATGAGCATGAAAGTATTTTCCTCAATCTATATAAATCCTCAATATAATGCTTCTTTATTTCACTGAAATTCAACTCCATTTTCAAATACTTGTTTTATGCTTTCAGATCGCCCACTGCTATTGCATTCCCGTTCATTTAGAGAAGAAAGCTGGATTCGGCCTTGTCCGGAATGAAATGACTGCCTTTTAGCCGATATTCTGTAAATCAAGGCAATGATTCACAGAGCGAAAGTGGGTTATCTGATTACGACTGGACTATCGATTCCTTAACTACTATCGGAAAGGATGATCTGCACGCGAGGGTAAACTGAGAACCCAATAATTACTTTCGAATCTTCGTCACGCACTGACGAAGGCGAAAATACTAGGACGATATTACAGATACGCTTTAAACGTGATAATTACAACGCGAGAAATGTTTTACACTCCTTTTACGCAGAAAGAGGTGATCGCTCGTACAAAGGATATCAAAGCTAATAAACACTAAAAATTTACTGTCAAACATTTGCACGATGCTTAGCATACATCTCGTTCACCATTTTGCTGCATTGATAGAGATATAAGGAAAATATACCTTGCATATTACGGATAAGAAACTATTATCATAGCACTACGCTCGAATGAAATGGAATCCTCTAATTTGAACGATGCTTATAAGACGAATATCACATTAAGACGACCTCATTTGACCGACGATTCTTCCTTGATTTATGTACTTGATTATCGCTGTGGAAATAGAATATATGTGTAATATCATGAAATTCCACATTATCGCAGCCGCTTCCGTTGATTTTATATTATATTAATTTTTAAAAAAGGATAAAGGAAAATGCATCTCTCATTTATTTTTTCTCGGTTTTGTTCATGGCTGTAGCGATATGAAAACTATTGATGTATGACTGATGTTCAAAACAAAATTCATTTTGGTAACTCCTGATTGTATCTTATGAAAAGTTTTATTTATATGTACTTTGCGAGGCACTGTAGTCTTTATCCATTTATACCATTCTGGCTCAGAGAAGAAAACAACGGTATTCATTAGTACCGTAAAGTTTTACGAATTGTCCGTGTATTTTACCAAAGTTCTCGCAATTTCGAATTTATATGAATGATTCACGACTAAAATAAGAATCTATGATCATTTTCCTTTCTTTAGACACTTGTTTTAATTTCGTAGGACCATTGTTTCTAATTTAATTTTGTAAAAGAAACGACCTCTGCAAGTCATGAAAACGTAATTTACGTACATCTCTTATGGAAACGTATTTTGTGCTCCTGGGTTCGAACCAAGGCCTTTACAGAGATGAAAATAGTTTTGCTGGGGCTTCAGCATCGTAGAAACACAATGTAGTTTGTTTCAGATCTCTAAGTTAAGCCGTTTTTGAGATAACTAGGGGGACGCACAGACGGCCAGACATTCGCTTTTTATATATATGATAAGGGCTGCAAAAGTACCCAATAAGTCCTCAATCACATTAGTTTTCGAAGTAGCTGAACAGTTCGTTGATCCTCTACTGAGAAGAGAGTTATATAAGGTAAGAAATAAAATAGTACTGTACGTGCAGAAGAATACGAACGACTCTTATCCTAATATATTATAGGGGTAACTATGGAAACACCCGTTTAGACCTTTTAGCTGATTTAGTCTCTTCGTGATAAGGGCAGAATACCAACTTTCTGATATTGTTGATTTGCATGAATGCGAATTAAGTGAGCATGACAACCAAAAAATGACCCGACGCGTCGGGTCATCGAGGCGTAGGTGAGAGGTAGAGCGTAGTGTCACGGAACCGATCGTCGTTGAAGTCAGATTGAGGTAGACTAGGCTTTAATATTCCTCGTGCATGCAAATCACTGTTTTAGCAAATCGTCAATTTTATTGCGAAATTATCAATTTTAAATATATACGCATGTTATATGTTATACTGCATGAGGCAATTTAGACGTGTGAATGTACTGTTTTTCCTAATATACAAATTATTCAAACTGAAAAATTACAAATTCTCTGCAAGCATCGGTGTTAACGAGTTAACTCGAGTTCTCTCTTGACCCAGATATGGTTTTTCTTTTAATTTTGTCCAAGAATATGGAATTTCAAGCTCATGAAGCCGGAATCTCATTTTAGAAATGTAGTTCCGCTTTCATAAAATATATTTTTTATAGAGTCCCTCTCCTCATTCGACTCGGTACGGGAAATTTTTTGGGACATGACTTACCGTCGCGTAGCTGGACCGTTTTAGGAATAATTCATGAGCTACGCTACGCTAAAAGGTCTTTGAATGACATCGATCCGTCTGTTACTTGGCGGAATACAAGAGATCTCAAGATTTCACATGAAATGTCGTTTATATTAGCGCTCATGTCACAATCGATAGATCCAAGTTGCATTTTTTGTAAAATCAGTGACAAAATTTCTCTTTCTTCGGATTTAGGAGAGGATAATCATGGTTTAGCCAATACTATAGATTTTTATCGTTTAGCGTGATTCAGAAACAATGATTGCACTCCAGCATTTATGGAAAAAAATATCCTGTAATAGAGGAAAATTTTACGCGGCTGTTACTTAAAAAATATTTAAAATACTCCTTTCTAGCCTTTAGGCAGCTACCAGAGAGCTCTTGCGGTTATTAGTTCAAAGAAACAGACAAACTGGAAAAACAGCATTTCTGAGGGTTTGCTAATTATGAGCTATTAAAATCTCTACATAAAATTATCCTCTTAATCAGCTCATTTAGCATTATCTTCGTATGTTTCAAACCTTATCTAAATACCAAATTTACCACTCCGGCAAAGAAAATACGCATTGCTTGCTGAAGAGTGCCCAAGGAAAATTTCACAAATGAAATATTATGGGAGAGATAAATTTATTCCACGGCCTCTTCCGGTTATCTATTTCCTATAGTTCAGAATGTTCCGATGTGTGACATTGTGCTGTACGAACGAAGAAGAGATACTATAAAAGTATCTTTACGGAGAAAAGAAATAACGAGAAAATGAAAAGAAGCAAGGAGTGCAATGCTTTGAAATCCCAGCATCTGACTCCTATAAGGAAAATTTCAAGGAACTCGAATGAAAAAGCCTTCGGATAGCCTTATGGGTAACGCGTTTGACTTCGGTGAAACCGGCAGGGATTCTAAATAACCTTAGCTGTCAGAGCACTTTTAAAGTTGTTACTACTTGAATGAACAAGATACTTTTATATATCGTGAGTATTTTCTAGTACTACGTACACGTAGTAGTAATGCAAGTTAAACACATCGAAAAGACCTTTTTTGAAAATTTAATTAAATAAAATCTATCCAATTTTACTAAATTATCATACAGCTATGATAACTAGCGGAAGTTTTCCATAACTGACCATAATATCCATGTATCATCAAATTGAAGATACATCCTGAAATTTCATCACTTAATGCTGCTTATTTTCTGGATGAACAAATTTCGGACTCTGCCTCTGTTTGATAATCCGGGCGTGAAATCTGCGAGGAGTTAAGATCCACACAGATGAGAGCAAAACATTGTTAAATTAATAATCAATCATTGTTGCGTGTTTTAGATTTTTGAGTAATAAGAGAGGGAATAAATGATAGCGCCTTGAGTGAAGGAAACTCTCACAGTCTGCATATTGAATGGATTTCATTTTACACAGAAAAAGCTACATCACCTGTATGGAAGTGCCCACTATTACGATAGGCACGAGGAGGCGCGATGACGTTTCGCCGGAGCGACGTCATCATTATAGGACCCCTCGTATCTCCTCTCTCAATGTATTCAGGAAATATTGACTTCGCGTATTTTTTCTAAATCACTAAAATAGTCTGTAGTAAAAGTTCCAACTGCGTAGGAGAAAATTTGTAGAAGGACATCGATTGCTCATTCTGACGCTTATCAAAGGTAAATAAATCACGATCGGGTCTCAGAAACACGGATATAGCTTCAGGACTATATACCACATTTCTGCTGAATGTTTGGTTTGTCTGTGACACCTAGTCGTTGCTCCACAAAGGTGTAAAGATGACCGAGTCATGAAGTTGCGGGAATTTAAAGTGTTTTGATTTGGTTTACGTCGACTAACATTAAGCCGGAGATTGATATTGAATTTTTATTTATATAATATTAAAGGCAAAGAGATGTTCTTTTGAACGATACATAACATGTCCCATGATAATGGCAGATCATCAAAGGGGATCGCGTCAAAGTCCAGCTGTATGCTATTTTCAATGCGAGAGTAGGTAATTAAACCGACTAGTTGAGTCACCAACCTACTAATTATTGGTCGCTACTGTCGCCAATACTACAATACTAGAATCAAACCGTGGACATTTCAAAAATGATACTTGACGACGACGACGAATAAATTCACTTCCTTCCGGAAAACTTATGTTCATGGCTCCTGACTCGGGGTCTTATCCATGGTTTTATATTAATCACTTTAAGGTCACTTTCTTTTTGCTGAAGATCACGGTTAGGGGAGAGCGTCTGGCTGGCGTCTGGCGATTAATAAAGAGTGATACTTGACGGTTTGAGAACCTGTGAGAAACCGGTTTCCAGTTAGCGAATATTTCACTAAACGAAAGTGGTTTCAAAGTGAATTACCTTCGTTAGCCGAGGCATCACTCGGAAACTCTCGGAAGTACTCGTAGACTCGTGAAGAATAACCGAAGGACCCATAGAAAAAAGTCCTTTGAAGGGATTCTTGGTAATTTACCGCGCTCCTTCGTCTCTTTGTGAAGTGTATTACTTCATCATACGGGGCCTCTCAGTTTCTCCGCGGAAACAATACCTCTGAGGAACTGATAGCGTCCTCAAAAAGCCCTTCACTTATGCGCCACACTTCTTACTCCTTAGCGTTTCGGTCATCGCGATAGTCTTGCGAGCTCGACTCCCTCGGCTATAATCCGCACCAGATGCTTAAAAGACACCGCGAGGACGCACGGATCCCGTGTAAGCAAGCCTTTTAAAACACATCGCCTCATCTCATTCCCGTAAGGTTTCCTGCTCACGGCGATTTCCGCCTCACCTACTTGGTGTCATGGAACTCCGCCACAGCAGTAGGCCATGGCCGCGCTATCGAGGTGCCGCCGGAAGAAAAGAATCTCCGCGCAAATCTTACGGAATGAGTCCCTCTCAAGAGAGAGAAACGGGCGACTGACTGGAGTTTTTAAAGAAAATAAAAAATCCTTCCTCTTTTCAGTAGGCCAGATCTTTTGCGATTGATAGAGAGCCGATGTCTTGCCGGAGCAGGAAAGCTTAAGCACTGACAACCTGGGTAATGCGAACATAAGCAGTCCTTTCTGAGGGTCAATTCGCGTGTAAAAATTTAATGTGGTTTGATAACGGACCGTTCAGCGGATGCGAGTTTATTAAAGACGCACAAATCGAGGAAGGCAGGTAGGAAAAATAAGGACTGCGTAACAAATCCAACCAATAGTAGTTTTGGGACGCCGGATATGACGCGAAGGTGATATTTCTTCGGGCGAGACAGCTTTAGATTAACCTGCGAGAGAAAGACGCAAATCCTCAAAATCTTAACCATTTGATTTACTAAACAGAAATAGCACGACGAAAACTTGTTGAAAGCTTGACTATATAATGCTATTGTATAGTCAATCGAGATTGCTTTTTCTTTTTTCTCAATTTTCAGACATCGATTTATTCTTTTATCGATGACTGGCATTATAAACGTAGATAATATTAAGTCATTTGTCTTTGATAGAGAAAAATATATCTTTTATATATCGCAGTCTTCGCTTGCCCTCCGTGGTGAAAGGACCTGCTTTCCTGTTGTTCTCCTGAACATCATTAGCGACTCTTCGAGTGTCTGACCCTCGGCCAACCACCCAGCGATAGCCGGCGAAATTCTTCCCACTGCCCTGACTACCTGTGCAGCAGTTTATTCCAGGAGTAGTGCTGAGTAGAGCCAAGGCTAAATTTTTCCTTATTTCACTTATTATTTTATTTCTCTCTTGTTTTTCAGAGACAAATTTTTCTTTAATATCTGTATTTTTTTTNATACATGATAATAATAGGCTAAAAAAATAGTCCGAACGCCCGGTGTTTTCACCCCCTGCCACACGCCGTAAGGCGGCTTGCAGGGTATTTATGTAGATGTAGATGTAGATGTTATTTACTTTTTTCTCAGTCTTGTTCATGGCTGTGATGACAGGAAAGCTACTTAAGAGAGGGTAAGAGTTATGCTGAATAATAGCATTAATTAAGGTTACTCCTTATGCAATGTTACAAAAAGTGTTACTCATTGATTCCTTCTGCTTCACAAATGCGGGCTTGTTCTGGATATAGCATTCTAGCTCAGTGAGGAAAGCAAGGGTATACTACCTCACTCCTCATCTTGCTAGTAAGACTCATTTCTCTCTCCTAACTCTACGAAGCTGATGGTAGAGGGGATGAGGTCCCAACCGACCTTTGGGCTGAACACTCCATAGAACGTTGTTTAATAGATTTCAGTTGTAATACAGGTAGATGCCGTGGTTTACCGAAGAATTCGGGAACAACTCCAGCAGCAAATTATATGAAGTCACTAAATTTCGAGTCTCCAGCTGTAACAATTACTAAACTGTAGCATTACTTTACCTTTATAATCGGAAGATGCCATAGTAGCTCGGATTTTGTTTGCTGAGATCGATCGCAGCCGAGCTAAAATAATATCAATAGCATCGAAGTCGTACATCTATATTCGATAGTATCGAAAACGGAAGATTTTTTTGGTATCCACATCTTGATCGGATATACTTCTGAAAATTTGCGGTGATTATGTTCCTATTAAATGAGCTGGCATAAAATACTGCTTTAGAGAACATAATTTAACATTTTCACCAGCAAATGAAGATAAACAAGATAAAATAAATCACCACTTTTAAAATTAGCCGTCCTTTAACTTTAGAAAAGACAGCTAAGAGAGAACCTTAATGTTTCATTCCGCAAGATAAAGAATGAAGGCGAACTAATCGCAAGGGATAAAGTGAAACGTTAATCGGCCAAGAAGAGAGTGTTTTACCTCTTTGATTTTTTTAAAGCTCTCGGGAAGTTTATTAATGATCACTCCCTTGCTGCCCCTTCGTTCCACTTTGTCGCCGTTGACCTAGGAGCGTCGCTGAAATCGCGTTAAAGCGTCTCGATTATCTCGCAGTCGAGGAAAATAATTCACTAATGCCTTTTATCTCGCCGCTCCTTGGGGTAGCCAACGGAATCTTCAGAGCGCGACTTCTCTTGGAATCCTATCAGCTGTCTCTGCCTACTCCTCGCATTGCTAATTCCACTGCAATGAGAAATGGCGAAGCTCCTACTATTTGAGGAAAGTTTTTCGAATAATAGACTTCTCCAGTCTTTGGCCACGTACTGAAAGTCAACACATTTACTATGTCGTGGTGCAAACAGACGTACACTGAAGCTTTGCTTGCCCCAGCCCCAAAAGTCCGTAACCTGGATAATCGAGAGTACTTGCTTGAATTTTAACTAATTACTTAATTAAAGCAAATTCTAAGTTAAGAATAATATTTTCACCTATGTTGCTGCTAACTACTATTGAGCTATAAACACCTCACACGACTATCTGTAAAGTATTCAACCCGGAGGCGGGTTTAAACATCAATCCCTCCACAATTAGCTATTGACAAGGAATGAGACGTTTTTCAATATCATTCATATCTCGGTAGCGTTTATAATATCACAGCCATGAACAATACTCAGATTTAGAATGTATAACGCTGTATTAAAAACGAAACGGATTTCCAGAAAGTACTTCCAAGTGGCATACATCTTAATGAGGCGATGAGGTTGAGAAGTTTTGGATTGCGTATCCAACACATGTGGTGGACTTATGATTCCAAACAGACATTTTACGCCCCAATATAAGACTGGGAGTAGAATGTTCCTTTTGAGAAAAGTTCAGGAATGAATATATTTTATCGCTGGGATCAATGACCCATTATCTAAAAGTTTGCCAATCCAGTACTTTTCAATTCGCTTAATTTTTAACTTTGCGTTGACGATTAAAGAGATTTCCATTTAAGATTCGTCTCTCATCGCATCAAATTGATAAGAATCGTTATAATTAAGCTCTTTTTGGGGTTTTTATATTAATGTAACGTGAGTTTTTATCATTCCATCCAGATTTCTAATGAGCGAGTTAAGAAGGACCAATAAGTCTCGCGTAAGAATTAATCAGTATGGTGCTCAAACTACTAGTAGAGGGCGATGAACTTTATTGGTTAAGAATTCACCTTTGTTATTCCCAGAAAAGTGTTTTTCCGTATAAAATACATCCTATCGGTTATTAAAGCACATAAGCTTCTTGAGGGTGTTTTCCTGCAGTGGAGATTTTTCCCTGAGCTCTTGGCTTAGGTTTTTTAATCCACAAAGTAGTTTTCTTCATTGTACTTTTGCAAGCTATCTCTCTCTTTTCTTGTCTCATATGACAAAGGGCTAGATGTAAGAAGAGACTTGTTAGTCTCAATCTCGCCCTGAATAAAGTCCTTTATTATTATTATTATAAGCGATAGAGAAATAGTATTGTCGCAGAGGAAATGACGGTTTGATTAGTGGGTAAAATAATGTTTGTTTTGTGCTTCGTTGAGATATTTTTAGTACATGATCTGTCTATTTAATTCGATGAGATTGTAGTAAATTACGCAAAGACGATTTTTTAATGATTCGTAAAAAAAATCATATCAAGTTTGTTAATAATCAAGCTAAATAAGCTAAATACTATAAAATAGAGAAAAAAAGAGCCTAAGTATAGGAAAATAAATGGAAATACCAAGGATAAAGGTCGTAACCTGCTTAGTGCCTGAAATATGAAGAAAGAAAAAATGTTTGTCATTTGCCAAAAAAATCCATAGCAAGCTTGGTTATCATCAAGCTACGATTGTTGGATACGTACGCTGATTCGCAAACTACGTAATTACTTTCCTCGATTCCATTCATCTGCCAACAATGAGCGCAAATTATGAGTCCCTTGACCATTGCAAAAGTTATCTTTGACAGTTGAAACCGCCTGACAGCATAATTTCTCTCGTTTGGACAAATCAAGAAAAAACTAGCCTTTTTCCGAAATTTCCTGGGTTGTTTCCGACTTAAATAACGTGGAGGCTGCAGCTCATACTTCTCAAGTCGTTTCGACCTCGTCACCATAAAATGCGGAATTTCTCTCTTACATCCGTGCCATGTAATACACATTGGCATTCTGAATAACTTGGTCCCTTCCTATTGAAGAAATTTATATATTGCAATAAAGCACAACCTTAAAGGCATAAATATGACCCTTACCCCATGACTCCCTGATGAATTTGTAGTACCTGCTAGTAATTTGCTAAACACTAAAATTAAGGAGGTTAGATTAACAATAATCATCCCGGACAAAGTTACGATTTAATTTCAACAGATGGCAGTACCACTAGGGTAAAATTTACTGTAAAACTTAATTGTGAACGGTTCAACCAATTTTCAATCTGCAAAATGTCGTATACAATAGAAAACCTTATAATGCAAAGAAAAAATGTACTTTACATTCTTGCCAGTATTCTGGAAAAAATTTTCTTAAAAATATTTTATAAAACATTTCGAGGTAGTCAAGTCGAAGACTTACTTCTTATTAACACGCAGCAACTTTTAAATTTCTAGATGAATGTCTGGTTTGATCAGGAGAATGTTTTAAGAGATCAAATCATATTTCGCAACGCCACCTCGACTGTGGTGGCAAAACAGATACCAGCGGCGGAGGCAGATACCCTTAGAGAACGGTAGCAACTTGAGAAAACTCACACTATAAGTCTTGAAAAATGTGTGTAAGTGTCGATCCTACAGAATCGGAAGGGTTTTGATAACTTCTAATGACTTTTCCAATTCCGCCATCTTCCTTGTTTTCACTTGCAAAGATATTGAGTGAATTTAACCAGAAATTTAGTTGGAAGGAAGAACTGCTTCGAGGCAGGGAAAACCTCAAATATTTGTGGGATCTAAAATATGCCTCCGAAAGAGCGCATTTGTTAATTACTTCCGAGAAAACGGAATCAGTTTAGTTCGTGGTCGGATCTCTGAATATCACCGCATTTGCTGTGCACGATAGACCTCTACTTTTCAAAGTCTTGACCATTTCTTCTCAAAACTCTTCTGCTATGTATTCATATCATCCCCACACACGATACCTACCACTTAGCACCTACTGTCGGCGGGTTCCCTCAGCCATTCATTTCCCGTAACAATTGCTCTCTTTTCATTTTATTCAGTGTTTTGTGTTTCCCCTTGCTCGTTTATCATTTCCGAAACCTCTCTTCCACTGCCAATGTAACAATTAGATATTAAATACAAGCAAACCTTCAGTACTTGAAATTATGTGAGAAAGAACTGATTCTCTCTCGTTCCATGGATCGAAAGATTTTCAGAAATATAGCATCGTAGCACATTTTGCACGCTTTTGGCGGTCTCTTTTATCATCACTAGGCAGGCAGGCAGGGAGCGGGGGTTCGAAGAGTTCCGAAGAGAGTTTGATGCCATGCGATACATAATTTATCGCGTGTTAACTGATAACCGGGATTACTTATTGGAGTCTTCCCACGGGAGCCTTAATTGATCGTATGTGAATTCTCCCGACACTGTAAAGCATGCTAGATGAGAGATGCGGCTGGGTGTATTCCGAAACTGGTTATTTTATAGAAAGGAACGTGATTTTTATTATAGAAATTTAGATCACTCACTGGAAGTATAACTCACCAGTTTCTGGAAATCTAATAAGGAAACACATTATCATTCACTCATGAAATATTAAAACTCTGACATTCTCCGGATCAAACCATGCATTCATCTAGAAACCCAAAAGTTGCTGCGTGTTAAAAAAGTAGTTCTTCAACTTGACTACCTCGAAATTCTTTATAAATTATTATAATATATTTTTCCAGAAATCTGGCAAGAATGTAAAGTACATTTTATGGTTTTCTAATGTATAAAAACTTTGCAGATTGAAAATTGGATGAACCGTTCACGATTGAGTTTTAAAGTAAATTTGACCCTAGTGGTACTACTACTTTACATAAGTGGGCGGTCCCACTATTTTAATTTAAGCTTAGAATTCGGAAATTAAACGGTCTTATCATAATTTAAACCATGTCTTTAGAAAACGAAGGGATGCCATCATAATTAAGCTCATCGTATAATTAAGCGGTCCTATCATTCAGGTTTATCTATCTATTCAAGTTCTATCATCATTTAAGCTAACTTATCATAGAAGTAACCGATTCTATCATAATTTATGTTAACTTATCATAAAACTAAGCAGTTCTGTTATTATTCAAGCTGATTTATAATGAAACTAAGCCGTCCTACCATAATTCAAGATTATATGTCATAAAAGTAAACGGTTCTTCCATAAGTTAAGCATAGCTTTCTGAAAAGTAGTCGGTCCTATCATAATACAAACAAGATTATATATCACTTAGTGTTCCTATCATAATTTATGCTCACTTTTCATAAAACTAAGCGGTCTTCCCATAATTTAAGCCAACTCTTCATCGTACATAGTGCTCCTATAATATTCTATTTCTTCTTATTAGAAAAGTAAGCGGTTCCATTAATATCTAAGTTCTCTCAACATGAAACAAAGCAAACCCATCATAAACTTTGCAATTTCATCATAAAACTAAGCGATCGCATCGTAAATCAACCTGAGTCTTCACTAAGCTAAGTTAATCTATCATAAACCATTGTTAACAAAGCGTCGTCATTACCAATTATGCGAACTCATCATAAACTAAGAATTTTTAAATCAACAGCTTCTAAGAACATTTTTGGCCCTTTCTAAAGCAACATTGTGCACTACAAAGGCATTTACATTTGTAAGTCAAAATCAATGTTGTCATACGCTTTTTATTTACTTATCTACGACAGATAGAAAACTATTTCAAGGTATAAATTAAAGATATTCATTATTTTCCGTTTATGATTGCCCTAATCTCTTATATAGTCTGAAATTAGCATAGATTTTCATAACTTTTATTGGAATAACACATTCTGATTCTTAGGTTTAATCCACTTTTAGGTATCTTCAATGTATTTTTATCTGTACCGACAAATATTCTCATTACCAGAACATATAGGCTATTTGATCTTACATAAATATTACTCTGGGCGGACGCGAATATATTAACTCAAAATAATGACAGGTTGTAGTATTTGAATGCAGTGGGGCTGAACACTGCCTCACGAAATATCTCTTAGTGATTCGTCTATTATGCCAAAGAATTCGTAATCAACGGATTTACATCTATCCAACATTCTCTCAAAGAAGCAGACTGCCCCCCAATAACTCAACTCTCCTAAAGATAGACAACTTCTTGGGAGGACTATATAGAGAGAGAGTCAGATTATCATTTAATAGTTTCTTTCGAATATCTAGTATGAGTAATATTATAGTATTCGCATATTTTGAGTAACAATTCTTCCTAAATGAAAAATCTCGAAAGAATTACAGTTAATTATTAAGGAAACACTTCCTGCCAAACAATAACTTGTTAAAAGCAATTGCAAGAAATTCAATTTATTTATACAACACCAAAAAGTATGTTAAACAAACGACCCGGGTTTCGATGCGTCGCATCATCTTCAGATCTGAAGATGATGCAACGCATCGAAACCAGGGTTGTTTGTTTAACATACTTTGTGGTTTTGTATAAATAAATTGAATTATTTGCAATTGCTTTTTGCAATGCAATACCACCAAGTTAAGGCCGACACCATTGAATAACTTGTTATATAACATAACTTTTTCGTTATATTTGCAAGAGTCCATTTGAATTTCTAGAAGTTCTAAACGAAGTCCTAATTCCTGCAAAGTTTCCTCGTATACCTAATGTATTGCAAGACTGAACGAGTTTCGTTAATTGTGAATTATATAAATGAATATACTTAATTAAACAGTAATTGATAATTTTAAACGCTTAAATCCGAAAACAAATTGTATTCCTAACACAGTAATCGATTTTCGCTTCCTTTAGCATCACCTTACTGGAGTTTCTTATCTACCTAGTTAGTCTCCAATGCATAAACCTGTTAAGGTTCTTACTCCTTGACTTGATGTTTCGACGTCCTATCTAGGTGTCCTTTGATGAGCCGATGATGGAGGGAAGGGAGGATTTGGAGGGAATACCTAAAGCCCTAAGAAGTGGACCCCCCCAGTCCCTTGTGACGTGCATTGAGGTTCATCCCTATTCATGCATAGGGAGCCCTCTGCCACAGGTCCTGGAGCAAGTTCCGACCTATAGACGGATAGAGCGACCAGCTGAGAAGTGAGAACTCAGTTACCTCACCGCTGGAGAAGAAGGTGAAAGAAAGGCCCCTGTAAGAGATACCTGCTTCTATAGGCCTCAAACGAGGCTAGGGACGAGAGATGCATGACTTCAATCGCCCCCTACAGAGCAGGTGGTTAATGCAAATAGATACACTTCTACCTAAGCTACGGGAACATAAAACTGCCACCAATACATTAAAATTTTAATTGGCAGAAAAGGACAGCAACTTGTTTAAAGAAATTCAGATCTTACTGACCGTAAATTCATTACCATTAGAGTTTTCGTTACTTGTCTCGAAAGACGAAGTCGGATGACGCTGAATTGCAAAATTTAAAAAGATATTGGACTAAAAGATGTATGTTAGAATGAAATTCAGCTAAAAAAAAGAACTATTTCTGCTAGAAATATTGCCTCATATCTATGATAGATTAGGTTCATTTAAAAATGAAGACTCACACACGTGATTCTGGAGTTAAGAGGAAAGTATCATAGTACTCTCAAAGGGATGTCTTCCTCAGAATTTTAAGTCTCCGTACTCACCTGTAAAAAAGGAATACAATAATTAGTATAGAAGTTTACTCTTATAGAACACATAAATATTGCATTGCACCCTGTTTTGGAATTGTAATATAAAATATCATTTTATTCAACAAAGAAGAACATAAAATCATCCCCATTTTTTTGTAAATCAACTTTGTTACTAGCATAATGTATGAATTCTGCAATTAATTTATTTTGAAATTTAGAAAAAAAGACAATAGTTTACATAGTAACGTAATGATATGATAATAATCAGCAGACAGTTAATAGTTCCCATCTCGTGAGCCAAATTGCATGACAGAATCATGCAATAGGGACTAAATTCATAGAATATATCATAATTAGATATTGCAGATGGGTCATCACTCTCTTGCATAGCATAAATCACGTCAGGAATAACGCAGATTTGTATGTTGAGGTAAGCTATTAAGCAGCTTATCTAAGGAAAATTCAATTGAAGTTTATGTAAGAAATAATGTTATGGCACAGGTGTTTAACATTGGTGGAACAATTACTATATATTTAATTTTGAAGATGACTGAAGTTGAGTAATTTATCTATATTTTTGTTTTCATAAAATTAAGTCTTTTCGAGTTGAAAGTAAGTTGGAAAATCTTATTCGTCAGCTGACCAACCTGAAAAACTTTCGCCAGTGTTTAAGTTACGAGTGGCTTTAAATCATTTAAAGTGCGATTGTTTAAAGAAAAAAGTCTAAAATAACATCTAACCAAAGTTTTATGAATCTCTTCCATTCTACACGGAGAGGTAAGAACCCTCAAGAAAAATGAAATACGTACATAGTTAAACACGGAAAAGTCAACCTTCAATTCCAAAACGGAGGCTTATATTTGGAGATTATTCGCAGACCCATTATATGTTTAAAGAGAATTATTTGCGCAGTTCCAGCTGTCGTTTTTCAATAAAAACGCTATAAATATGGCGATTGTAACAGATTCTTAAGAATAAAGGAAAGCAAGAAAAAATCGCATTAGTTTACAGTATTTCATCATAAATTCCGAATATAAGAATAACAGTGAAATTAAAAGACAGTAACAACTATTGAGGCAGTTGATAATTAATTTCAAGTAAATCAGAGAATATATTAATAGGAAAATCTGCTAGGTTAGTTCAAGTTGCCCGCACAACGAGTTTATTCCGTAAAACAATTGTAACTACACGCCTCAAGGAAACTATAAACATAAACTTAAGGTAATTGCATATATTGGTGATTCTATTTAAATGTCAATATTGAAAAAGTAAATAAGTTATGCAATTTGAAATCTTTCAAATCCGTCCTCAAATATGTTTACCATAAGTTGCAAAATACTAACATACATTATAAAGAATGTATCTTATATTTATCTTCATAAAAATAGAGAGTTAGCAAATTAACTCAAACGCTCATTATATCAACTTGAAAGTACCGAAATATCTCTGCATTTATTTATAATAAGTTGCGATATAAGATCGAAAGTAACTGCGGTGGCATATCCTAGATAAACTTGCTCATCAGAAAGAAGTAAATGCTGTGTAAAAGTTATGTTCTTTTGTTACAATACCTAATTTTATACGTTATATATGCTTGAAAAATGACAGAACCGAAAGCTAATTAAGACCTTAACAAAGTCGAACTCCGCGCGTAATTAGTTAAGCTTAAAACAAGCCCATGCAAAGATTTTCGATTTAAACTAACTATAGTGATTTTTTCGGAAATGTCAAATAATCCATAATACCCCATTTTGAAATCAATGTTGAGGAAAAAATATTTCTTCGTCGCAGGTTATGTTTCCACTTTTAATAAAGAGCTATAATTTCGTTAAGAATACAAAACATTATCCTCCATTCCATGGAAAGCATTCCTTTTTTACTCTGAGCAATTCCTATTATAATTGCGGTAAATTCGGAGAACAGTAAGGTAACGTTCTTCAATTAATTTCAAGCAAATACGAAAACAATTCCACACTGGTGTGGAAAAGTACTAAGTCTTTGCTTTCATAGCAGTAGGCCAGTAGATTAGACCACGCGAAAGTCATTCATTTCGGAAGAATATATAAACCCTACAATTGGTAGAGAATCATTGTTGGGATATTTTGCTTTCATCAAGGACCATGCGAGAAAATTCACCACTATTTGCGTGACGAGATTATTTTAATTCTAAGATCCAAAACAGCAATCGTTAACAGCAAAATGGTTTATAAGATTTTTAAATGAAAGTTCCAAGTTTCATCCTTAAGGAAAGGAAAATATCCCGAAAGAAAAATAAATTCAAGTGACTAATTGCTTTAAGGAAAGAGTCCACCTTGTACTTCGGAAGAAAGGAAAAGAATTGAAGGTCGTTTGAGGGAATATCGGTCTAACTGTACCATTTTGGAATAGATAAAGTCGCCTGTTTAGAGAATAACATGGCAGTGAAAGGGACGAAAATGGAAAGCGAAACATCAATAAGCCTTGAAAAGCGCTCGTCGTACATAAGTAAACACATGTTCACGTTTCCTAAAGAATGACTTAAATTAAGAGTAAGGGGTACTGTGTCTTTAAAACGGAGAAAGTTACAGACGAAAGTTGATACAGAACGACGCAATATAACACAAACAGCATTAATTAGTCATAATGTATGTAATACTATACGAAATTATAGATAGAAATTTGATCTAATCAGCTGTCTAGATTCTATAGACTTATAGCAGTTTTTAAAAGGATATTTTCAGAGCAATTTTTAAATGTATCTTAACCAAATAGTTAAAATATGAAGCTGTATTATGATGCAGATCTTTCGTAGAGAAAATTTAATTAAAACGGAATTAAAAAGACCTTTAAATGCATCAGATTTTAACGTGTGTGCAAAGAGATAATATTGGCAATGAAATTTTAATATAAATCCTCAATACCTTATGTTGAAACTCCGGAGAGCAGCAATCCTCCGTCGACATCGATGACTTCCAAAGGACTTTGAAAACAGGAGAATCACCCATTCGCAAAAGAAACATCGACCACGGAGTGCATTCACTGTCTAAATATCTGGAAATATAGAAATACACAATTTACAAACAAAGAATTGACTTCGATTTAACAAGTCTTTTTCTTTAAAGACATGGTCGTGCATGAACTACCACCGGTAATTTTAAAAGAAGGACTTTCATTACTTTCAAATCAGTATTTCCGAAACCACTTAGTCTCATGATATTTGGTTATAGCCACTAGAATAGATCGAAAGATTAGAAATAAGATTTCGGCGAAAGAGTAATCATTTACGAAAGCATTTATCTAATTTATTAAGTCCATACCGTCAATTCCTTTCCTACAGAACGCAAGAAGCCTTCTCAGAAAATTGAATATTAATATCAGTATCAGTTTCGGAAAATAATTGTAAATTGAATTTGAAACGAAAAAACTACAAAATAAATCTTACCCATGGTCTCTGATGTACATTGAAAGACATCGTTGAAATAGTAACAAAAATTATAACGCAACAATTAATCTTAAAGTATAAAAATTATTAACACGCGATAGCTATTATTTTAATTCCAAGTCAGCTCTTATAAATCCAATATTGAGTTCGAACTATTGCCAAATTCAAATCAGAGTTTCCGTTAAGAATTTACTGTTTCTTATCTCCCGATGGTTACGCGAAACACAAAAAATNCCTACCAATTGTATACAATTCAAAGAGAGTTGAAATCTATGGCATTTAAGCTTGTAATGGCTGTCATTAACTATTAATAAAACATAACTAAGTAGTATTACGTTTCGTGGGCTATGAATCAACGGTCAACTGCCTATTTCGTTTAATTTAAATCCAGGATTTTCGGTATGTTATGAAAAATTTAATGAATACCAAGCGAAAGAAGTAATACTTCGCGAAATCGAAAAATCTAGCGCAATGCAGTTATTTAACTTCCTAAATATCCTCAAGTTGCAATTTCGAACATAAGACGGGAAACTTACTTAATCCGTACGAATTAGACCCAAATCGAAGGAGATTCGCGAAATAAGTGCGCGCATAATTTAACTCAAATACATTACAAAAGAATAAAAGTTCGCCAATGATTTAGGCGTTGACCAAACTTAGCGTCGCTCTCACGAACACAAGATCGTCATGCACTTTCACTACGCAACGATGACACTTAAGAAATCAGAATTTCTGCTTGCATTATCGATTACATCTTTACCGAGACATGCAAAGTTTCAATTACGGTCATAGTATTCTAAGCAACTTACCATATGGGCGAAGTCCTCTCCGGCGACCACGGACATCTTGACTCCTTGGAAAATCTTCCTCTTACCATTTAATAAATAGTTGCTTAACATATAAGTAATATTTCAAAAACAGAAAGGTGATACTTTACCATTTCGCTTCTTTGACCAAACTTTCGAATTGCTCACAAGTCTTCAAATTCAAATATTAACGGATTCTCTCACAAAAGTTGATAGCACGACTTAACTCGAAGACATCTGCGCAAATAAGGGTACTGACCACTCCAGTAGTTTAAACTGACGATTCCTGCGATTTGATTGGTCGAAATTGAGTTCTACGTCAGTTGCCCCGCCCACCGCCCATTTTGAAACTTATGATATAAATTACGGAAAATTATATTTACATTTAATTCAATGAGCCATCATTTAAATCCAATTTTTAATTAATCGATATGTTAATTTACATATTATATAGTATATATATTTATAAATTCCACTTATATAGTTCGTATATATTTACGATCGGACCATGGTGATAGTGGAAAATTCCATTAACATTAATGGATAATATTAAATATTTGTTAACGATGACTGTTTGAGTACATATATTTATTATTTTTATTTATGTATAACATGTTGTCGAATGAAATAAATTGTTACTTTAATTTATTAGATTAAATATATACGAGGCAGCAAAAAACAAAAGACTGTGGTTAGCGCGTGGACTCAATAAACTTATATTCATGGGCGAAATTGATGATATGTTTTCCGAAAATTTCCCTATGATTAAAAAAGTTCGCTCTTCAGATAAGATCCGGATATTTAAAGTATTACAGAGGTTACAATTCACTTCTCGAATTGAGAATTCTATGTTACGAATTCCCTATTGCTCAAGTACGCAAGCTACGACGTTTATTTGCAAATAAACACTAAAATGTGACTTGAAATGATGTAATGTTTTACTCATAACTTATAATGTTGGAGGAATTCTTAACCGAAAAGCATGAGCGGGTTTATACTAATCCGCGGAGATTTAAAATTAGTAATTGTTAAAAGTGCTTCGTCAGCTTGGGTCATTTCGCACATTGTCTACCACTGGTAATCTAACCCGGAACCTCTTTCACCGAAGTCGAACGCGTTGCCCACTTGATTATGCGGGAGCTCGTCAATGCTATTGTGTTCACGAAAGGGATACAATACTTTATTTATTCAAACGGGATAATTCAACTATATAAGCAAACACTAGTTTTTGGGGCAATAATAACTTTCCTGTATGATTCGACACTTTCTTATATGCTATCAGATTTAGTAATGAGAATTTTTATTGATCTGTGATTCGGTAGTCGTACCTTTTTCGTACCTGCAGGTTTCTTTCGAAGTTTTTGTAATTCAAAAGGAATTCGACACATACACTCCTAAAACTTTGCCACTTTAACTTTTTAGGATATTAATTAAATTTAAAATGCATAATTTAACTCACGTAAGACCGAAGAAGGGCTATAAATCACACACAACTAATCACTTTTTTCTCTGAAACACATTTGCACAACACTTTACATAAATCACAAGATGGCTTGATTTTATGTTACAAACAGACTTCCTCTTCGAAAATTTCAATCTAAGCTCTTCCGTCATATGTCCTCAACACTCACGTTACATCCACAAGAAAACGTAGCAAGTTTTTTA
Organism: Ladona fulva; assembly: GCA_000376725.2. NCBI lineage: Eukaryota > Metazoa > Arthropoda > Insecta > Odonata > Libellulidae > Ladona > Ladona fulva. Next base: position 266,315 of record KZ308385.1, on the reverse strand, counting down.
AGAAGTAGCCGCCATTTCGAGAACAGGAAAAGGAAATTCGGTCACCTGACATTCCTTCCTTCCTTTGAAACGCCTAATACGTTCTTCAGTCTTTTCAATAGAATCGAAATTCCACAAATGCGCGGGTAAAGGACACGTAATCGCCTCGTGGTTGCCTTGTGTAAGCGTTTCTGACGGCGATCTTAAGTTAAGTTAATTTCACCTTCTAATAATTTGCCGTAGACGTGAAGTGAATTTGTTTAAAGTGAATATATTTGTGTCTCCTTTTGGTTTTAATGTTTATTGTTTTTGTGCAACAGATACGACATTATTCGGAAGAAGGATAGCTTGCCGACTATGGTAGCTCAAATCTGCGTCCTGCGATTTCCCTGAATTAGTGTGAAAATTTTGTAATTCATAGTTCGTTATAGAATCATCTTCATGGATACGAAGCCCTACGGTTGAACGAATTGAATTCACGCTGCAGTCGAAGGAAATTCATCGTGTAGGATTCATTTACCGACAGTTCTGAAAGAACTGAATGTAAGTACCGTGTGGTCGAATGAAAAAATCCGTATTTGTTGAAGAAGTTAATTAGATTATATTCAGGTAAATTATTACTGTAGGTCCTGGTACCATATCGTATCGTTTTCATTTGTCTTCTGGTACGGCACAGAGAAAATTGTGTCTATTAGATACCTTTGTCTGTTTTATTCACGGCTGTGATCATACGAAAGCTACGGAGGTATGAATTATTCTGAATGTATTAAGGTTTCTCCTTATTCAATGTTACGAAAAGGGTTACTTGTAGAGTCATTGTGCTTCACGTACGTGGAATTGTACCTCTTAAAGCATTCTGTCTCAGTGAGTAAACCAAGGGCAATCTACTTCACTCCTCATCTTGCATAGTAAGCCTCACTACTTATGAAGTTCTACAAAAAGTGCTTCTCGTTGAGTCATTGTGCTTCACTAACGTAGAGTTCTTCCTCTTATAACTCTCTCTCTCTCCGATAGGAAAGCAATGGCAAACTACCTCACTCCTTATCTTTTCTAGTAAGCCCCACTCCTTTATGAATAATGCGAAAAGTATATCCGTAAAGTCATTATCATTCACATACGTGGAATTGTTCCACGAATAGCATTCTCTCTCAGTGAGTAAAGCAACGGCAAAGTACCTCACTCTTCACTTTCCTAGTCACCTCAATCCCCTCTCCATAGCTTTTTGTAGTTGATGGTTGAGGGACGAGGTACAAACCATCCTTCAACTGTACAGACAGTTTATTTCTATGATATTTCTCACTTACTGAGCAAATGTTTTGATATATCCGAAGTGTTGAATATCGTGCGGAATATTCAAAGAATTTACCAAACAATTCAATTATCCCAATTATTCGAGCAACGGTTTAAAACTTCGGGTAAGGGATCGCTTAAGAAATAAATTAAGACTTTAAAATCTGAATGTTAACCTCTGAATCTACTGTATACATCAATTCCTTTATAATTGCTTCCTCTAGATACTATATTGATTAGTTGACTTTTGTACTTAAGGTCTGATAGTAAAGTCATCAGCTTACAGTTTAATTTCATCTTCGACCAAGTCAATTAAAAACAAAATGAGGATAAGTAGATACAATGAGAAGTAACGTATCAATCACTTGGTTTATTTCTTTACTCTTAATTCGACTATTGAAGGATACATTTCTCTCTTCTGTTAAAACACCAAATAGTGTACCCCCTTCTATAAAAGTTAAATAAATTAGAACATCACTTATGTACGCGGAAGTAAACCAAAATTAATTAGTTCATAAACCATTTTTCATAATACCTTGGCATACCTTCATTTATATACTAAATTTGGCATTTATCGTTCATATATTTAGTATAATATAATAAAATACTTGTCTTAGTTGAAGGGAGTTGTTATTGTGACAAATTTATTGCCTACAAAAAAGTTGAATTATACTGTTTGTGTGAAATAATATCATTACTTAGTACATTAGAGAAAGTAATGAAAATCTCGAGTGATTTGTATGATCCCGTTCATATTTNTTTTCCGCTATCGCCATTATCCGATCCTAAATAAATACGAACTGTATAAGGGAATTTGAAGAAAGATTAACGTTTCGATTAATTATAAATTGAATTTAAACGATGGCTCATTGAATTAAATGTAAATTTAATTTTTCGTAATTTATATCGTAAGTTTTAAAATGGACGGTGGGCGGGGCAACTGACGTAGAACTCAATTTCGACCAATCAAATCGCAGGAATCGTCAGTTTAATTAAATCCCGTTGAGAACCTCTCAGTTTCTGCGCAGATTTCTTCGACTTAAGTCGTGCTATCAACTTTTGTGAGAAAATCCGTTAGAATTTGAATTTGAAGACTTGTGAGCAACTCGAAAGTTTGGTAAAACAAGCGAAATGGTAAAGTATTACGTTTCTGTTTTATAAATAAGACTTATATGTTAAGCAACTATTTATTAAATGGTAAGAGGAAGATTTTCCAAGGAGTCAAGATGGCCGTGGTCGCCGGAGAGGACTTCGCACATATGGTAAGTTGCGTAGAATACTTTGATCGTAATTGAAGCTTTGGATGTTTCGGTAAAGATGTAATCGATAATGCAAGCAGAAATTCTGATTTCTTAAGAATCACACACAAGTAATCACTTTTTTATCTGAAACACATTTGCACAACACTTTACATAAATCACAAGATGGCTTGATTTTATGTTAAAAACAAACTTCCTCTTCGAAAATTTCATTCTAAGCTCTTCCGTCATATGTCCTCAATACTCACGTTACATCCACAAGAAAACGTAGCTGGTTTTTTAAGAAGTAGCCGCCATTTCGAGAACAGGAAAAGGAAATTCGGTCACCTGACATTCCTTCCTTCTTTTGAAACGCCTAATACGTTCTTCAGTCTTTTCAATAGTATCGAAATTCCACTAATACGCGGGTAAAGGACACGTAATCGCCTCGTGGTTGCCTTGAGTAAGCGTTTCTGACGGCGATCTTAAGTTAAGTTAATTTCACCTTCTAATAATTTGCCGTAGACGTGAAGTGAATTTGTTTAAAGTGAATATATTTGTGTCTCCTTTTGGTTTTAATGTTTATTGTTTTTGTGCAACAGATACTACATTATTCGGAAGAAGGATAGCTTGCCGACTATGGTAGCTCAAATCTGCGTCCTGCGATTTCCCTGAATTAGTGTGAAAATTTTGTAATTCATAGTTCGTTATAGAATCATCTTCATGGATACGAAGCCCTACGGTTGAACGAATTGAATTCACGCTGCAGTCGAAGGAAATTCATCGTGTAGGATTCATTTACCGACAGTTCTGAAAGAACTGAATGTAAGTACCGTGTGGTCGAATGAAAAAATCCGTATTTGTTGAAGAAGTTAATTAGATTATATTCAGGTAAATTATTACTGTAGGTCCTGGTACCATATCGTATCGTTTTCATTTGTCTTCTGGTACGGCACAGAGAAAATTGTGTCTATTAGATACCTTTGTCTGTTTTATTCACGGCTGTGATCATACGAAAGCTACGGAGGTATGAATTATTCTGAATGTATTAAGGTTTCTCCTTATTCAATGTTACGAAAAGGGTTACTTGTAGAGTCATTGTGCTTCACGTACGTGGAATTGTACCTCTTAAAGCATTCTGTCTCAGTGAGTAAACCAAGGGCAATCTACTTCACTCCTCATCTTGCATAGTAAGCCTCACTACTTATGAAGTTCTACAAAAAGTGCTTCTCGTTGAGTCATTGTGCTTCACTAACGTAGAGTTCTTCCTCTTATAACTCTCTCTCTCTCCGATAGGAAAGCAATGGCAAACTACCTCACTCCTTATCTTTTCTAGTAAGCCCCACTCCTTTATGAATAATGCGAAAAGTATATCCGTAAAGTCATTATCATTCACATACGTGGAATTGTTCCACGAATAGCATTCTCTCTCAGTGAGTAAAGCAACGGCAAAGTACCTCACTCTTCACTTTCCTAGTCACCTCAATCCCCTCTCCATAGCTTTTTGTAGTTGATGGTTGAGGGACGAGGTACAAACCATCCTTCAACTGTACAGACAGTTTATTTCTATGATATTTCTCACTTACTGAGCAAATGTTTTGATATATCCGAAGTGTTGAATATCGTGCGGAATATTCAAAGAATTTACCAAACAATTCAATTATCCCAATTATTCGAGCAACGGTTTAAAACTTCGGGTAAGGGATCGCTTAAGAAATAAATTAAGACTTTAAAATCTGAATGTTAACCTCTGAATCTACTGTATACAACAATTCCTTTATAATTGCTTCCTCTAGATACTATATTGATTAGTTGACTTTTGTACTTAAGGTCTGATAGTAAAGTCATCAGCTTACAGTTTAATTTCATCTTCGACCAAGTCAATTAAAAACAAAATGAGGATAAGTAGATACAATGAGAAGTAACGTATCAATCACTTGGTTTATTTCTTTACTCTTAATTCGACTATTGAAGGATACATTTCTCTCTTCTGTTAAAACACCAAATAGTGTACCCCCTTCTATAAAAGTTAAATAAATTAGAACATCACTTATGTACGCGGAAGTAAACCAAAATTAATTAGTTCATAAACCATTTTTCATAATACCTTGGCATACCTTCATTTATATACTAAATTTGGCATTTATCGTTCATATATTTAGTATAATATAATAAAATACTTGTCTTAGTTGAAGGGAGTTGTTATTGTGACAAATTTATTGCCTACAAAAAAGTTGAATTATACTGTTTGTGTGAAATAATATCATTACTTAGTACATTAGAGAAAGTAATGAAAATCTCGAGTGATTTGTATGATCCCGTTCATATTTCCTTGTTAATGTCCAAGAATACATTATGAGTATAAGTTATGAGTAAAACATTACATTGTGATTTATGTAAAGTGTTGTGCAAATGTGTTTCAGAGAAAAAAGTGATTAGTTGTGTGTGATTTATAGCCCTTCTTCGGTCTTACGTGAGTTAAATTATGCATTTTAAATTTAATTAATATCCTAAAAAGTTAAAGTGGCAAAGTTTTAGGAGTGTATGTGTCGAATTCCTTTTGAATTACAAAAACTTCGAAAGAAACCTGCAGGTACGAAAAAGGTACGACTACCGAATCACAGATCAATAAAAATTCTCATTACTAAATCTGATAGCATATAAGAAAGTGTCGAATCATACAGGAAAGTTATTATTGCCCCAAAAACTAGTGTTTGCTTATATAGTTGAATTATCCCGTTTGAATAAATAAAGTATTGTATCCCTTTCGTGAACACAATAGCATTGACGAGCTCCCGCATAATCAAGTGGGCAACGCGTTCGACTTCGGTGAAAGAGGTTCCGGGTTAGATTACCAGTGGTAGACAATGTGCGAAATGACCCAAGCTGACGAAGCACTTTTAACAATTACTAATTTTAAATCTCCGCGGATTAGTATAAACCCGCTCATGCTTTTCGGTTAAGAATTCCTCCAACATTATAAGTTATGAGTAAAACATTACATCATTTCAAGTCACATTTTAGTGTTTATTTGCAAATAAACGTCGTAGCTTGCGTACTTGAGCAATAGGGAATTCGTAACATAGAATTCTCAATTCGAGAAGTGAATTGTAACCTCTGTAATACTTTAAATATCCGGATCTTATCTGAAGAGCGAACTTTTTTAATCATAGGGAAATTTTCGGAAAACATATCATCAATTTCGCCCATGAATATAAGTTTATTGAGTCCACGCGCTAACCACAGTCTTTTGTTTTTTGCTGCCTCGTATATATTTAATCTAATAAATTAAAGTAACAATTTATTTCATTCGACAACATGTTATACATAAATAAAAATAATAAATATATGTACTCAAACAGTCATCGTAAACAAATAATTAATATTATTCATTAACGTTAATGGAATTTTCCGTTATCACCATGGTCCGATCCTAATTAAATACGAACTATATACATAAGTGGAATTAGAAAAAAAATTACGTTTCGATTAATTTAAAATTTAATTTAAACGATGGCTCATTGAACTAAATATAAGTTTAATTTTCCGTAATTTATATCGTAAGTTTTAAAATGAGCGGTGGGCGGGGCAACTGACGTAGAACTCAATTTCGACCAATCAAATCGCAGGAAACGTCAGTTAATACCATTTCATTTGTTAACTACTCATTTGCTGCGCAGTATTCTTGGAGTTAAGTCGTGCTATCAACTTTTGTAAGAGAATCCGTTAGAATTTGAAGACTTCTGAGCAATTCGAAAGTTTGGTAAAAGAAGCGAAATGGTAAAGTATTACATTTCTGTTTTAGAAATAATACCTAGATGTTAAGCAACTATTTATTAAATGGTAAGAGGAAGATTTTCCAAGGAGTCAAGATGTCCGTGGTCGCCGGAGAGGACTTCGCACATATGGTAAGTTGTATAGAATACTTTGATCGTAATTGAAACTTTGGATGTCTCGGTAAAGAAGTAATCGATAATGCAAGCAGAAATTCTGATTTCTTAAGTGTGATCGTTGCGTAGTGAAAGTGCATGACGATCGCGTGTTCATGAGAGCGAAGCTAAGTTTGGTCTACGCCTAAATCAGTGGCGAACTTCTATTATTTTGTAATGTATTTGAGTTAAATTATGGGCGCACTTTGTTTCGCGAATCTCCTTCGATTTGGGTCTAATTCGTACGGATTAAGTATGTTAAATAAGTGCATTGCGCTAGATTTTTCGATTTCCCGAAGTATTAATTCTTTCGCTTGGCATTCATTAAATTTTTCATAACATACCGGAAACCCTGGATTTAAATTAATCGAAATCGGCAATTGACCGTTGATTCGTAGCCCTTTCGTAGATTTCAACTCTCTTTGAATAGTCTACAATTGGTAGGTTTAGTTCACGAATACCGTAAGATATACTACTCATAAGTGTTGATAAGGAATATTTTTCTCTTAAGTTCATATTGAATATCTATAGGAACGTATCATATTTTAATTAACGATTGGTTCGATCATTAACTTCGTCGCCGGTTTTTATTCCCCAATATTTCTCTCTTTTTCATATTTCGAGCGGCTTTAGGCACATTCATTT
>KZ308385.1:180129-242084 GCA_000376725.2 Ladona fulva | reverse complement strand
AATTCAATTTATTTATACAAAACCACAAAGTATGTTAAACAAACAACCCTGGTTTCGATGCGTTGCATCATCTTCAGATCTGAAGATGATGCGACGCATCGAAACCCGGGTCGTTTGTTTAACATACTTTTTGGTGTTGTATAAATAAATTGAATTTCTTGCAATTGCTTTTAACAAGTTATTGTTTGGCAGGAAGTGTTTCCTTAATAATTAACTGTAATTCTTTCGAGATTTTTCATTTAGGAAGAATTGTTACTCAAAATATGCGAATACTATAATATTACTCATACTAGATATTCGAAAGAAACTATTAAATGATAATCTGACTCTCTCTCTATATAGTCCTCCCAAGAAGTTGTCTATCTTTAGGAGAGTTGAGTTATTGGGGGGCAGTCTGCTTCTTTGAGAGAATGTTGGATAGATGTAAATCCGTTGATTACGAATTCTTTGGCATAATAGACGAATCACTAAGAGATATTTCGTGAGGCAGTGTTCAGCCCCACTGCATTCAAATACTACAACCTGTCATTATTTTGAGTTAATATATTCGCGTCCGCCCAGAGTAATATTTATGTAAGATCAAATAGCCTATATGTTCTGGTAATGAGAATATTTGTCGGTACAGATAAAAATACATTGAAGATACCTAAAAGTGGATTAAACCTAAGAATCAGAATGTGTTATTCCAATAAAAGTTATGAAAATCTATGCTAATTTCAGACTATATAAGAGATTAGGGCAATCATAAACGGAAAATAATGAATATCTTTAATTTATACCTTGAAATAGTTTTCTATCTGTCGTAGATAAGTAAATAAAAAGCGTATGACAACATTGATTTTGACTTACAAATGTAAATGCCTTTGTAGTGCACAATGTTGCTTTAGAAAGGGCCAAAAATGTTCTTAGAAGCTGTTGATTTAAAAATTCTTAGTTTATGATGAGTTCGCATAATTGGTAATGACGACGCTTTGTTAACAATGGTTTATGATAGATTAACTTAGCTTAGTGAAGACTCAGGTTGATTTACGATGCGATCGCTTAGTTTTATGATGAAATTGCAAAGTTTATGATGGGTTTGCTTTGTTTCATGTTGAGAGAACTTAGATATTAATGGAACCGCTTACTTTTCTAATAAGAAGAAATAGAATATTATAGGAGCACTATGTACGATGAAGAGTTGGCTTAAATTATGGGAAGACCGCTTAGTTTTATGAAAAGTGAGCATAAATTATGATAGGAACACTAAGTGATATATAATCTTGTTTGTATTATGATAGGACCGACTACTTTTCAGAAAGCTATGCTTAACTTATGGAAGAACCGTTTACTTTTATGACATATAATCTTGAATTATGGTAGGACGGCTTAGTTTCATTATAAATCAGCTTGAATAATAACAGAACTGCTTAGTTTTATGATAAGTTAACATAAATTATGATAGAATCGGTTACTTCTATGATAAGTTAGCTTAAATGATGATAGAACTTGAATAGATAGATAAACCTGAATGATAGGACCGCTTAATTATACGATGAGCTTAATTATGATGGCATCCCTTCGTTTTCTAAGAGAGGTTTCGGAAATGATAAACGAGCAAGGAGAAACCCAACACTTTCAATTTCCCTAATCTCACTGATTTTCTGAAGGACCTTCAGTTAATTGTAGTTACATTTTCCTACATGGGGATCACATAACTGCATTTCCATTATCATTTCACACCAGAAATAGCAAACCACAATAAAGCTACAGAATGGTTAATCAACAATGTTAATGCAATATATAATTCCACTACCTACCAATCCCAGAAGTGATTATTCCAAAATATATCAGTACAGATCTACCAATATATCATAACAGCAGATCCAACGCCCTCAATCACAATCACTCATCCAGTTCACTCAGATTCAAGCACCCCAACTAATGTCATGACTTTGATTCTCTATTTGATAGAACTGTTCCTGCAGTATCATGAGAGCTCTAAATTTTTATCCTACTTTGGTAAACCCCTCAATTCTAAAAAATTATATTTTAAGAATCCCAAAAATCCTAAATATTTCTTTACTGCGTTTTCTTTGACAACCTATTAATTCAACAATCACTCCCAGAGCACTCACACGTTCACTTTTCATACAAAAATATTTAATGAGGTTATGCCTACACAAAACCAAATACCAAAAGCCAAGTACATACAAAAAAATGAAAATGGAAATCCACCTCTTAAACCAATGTTTAATATAATTTCCATCAGGAATTTCCATTGCTTCACTTACTATATACATCTCTCGGGTGCAATTGTCTTCTTTCAAAAGGATCGAGAGTATTGAAGTTTTATCAACTCATCAAATACAAAGTAAATTGCTGTAGGAGATTAAAATTGAATTTATAATTTCACATAATATAAAAACCGGTTATCTCGGACTGTATGAACTTCTCTACTTGCCGTTTGGTTCAGGCCACTCTACGTTCAAATGTCGAAAACGCAAGAGAAAATTCCAACGAGGAGCAAGGGTCGAAACAGGAGGAAGAGAGAGAGTTCCAAAAAAGGCGCAAGGTTCTTAACAGGAGAGCGGAGTGCAAACGAAGCGGAGGTGAAAATAAATTTATAAACCCCAATTCGCACGTAAACAAACAGAACCACGCAAGCAGGGTAGCTGAAAGTGACGTTTCCGCTTTCTACTGCATGATTTCCCCACGTGCATTAACTTGTTCAAGTTAATGCACCGTGTAAACAGGCCTTAAGACATTTTGCAGATTGAAAATTGGATGAACCGTTCACAATTAAGCTTTAAAGTAAATTTGACCCTAGTGGTACTGCCATCTATTGAAATTAAATCGTAACATTTTCCCGGATGATTAGCCTTAAAATAGATCGTAATGTCTATTCACGATTATGGTAACTTTTGTCCTGAAGTTATCAGGACAAAATGGCTTTTCAAAAGATAATTGGAGATGAGTTCATGAAAAAATTATATTGAATCTCCCCTCCTTGAAATATTTATTAATCCGCTCCTGTCTGCTACAGCATAGTTACAGAAATGCGCATATTTATTAATCGAAGATTAACACAGAAACACGCAGATTGCGAGAGTAAAGTAGTATTTCTCCAACGAGGAAAAGCTTTTATCAAGACCGGTGGTACAATATATAAATAATCTGTGATTGTACGCAGAAGTCAAAATTTATAACTCTCGTAGATAAACAAGTTGAACTTATGTACAAAGATGACAGAAACTTTGGCCGTTTACTTGCTGATTAAGTCAGAAAAATTAACAGAAAGATATAGAAAGAGCGTAGCAAAAATTGAGAAAGAAGTTGAAAACCTACGTCAAGTATTTATAATAAAACATTTGATACAACAACGCCACCAGAAATAGGAATTATCTCTCATTTAAAATGGAGAGCATTCATTCGAGCATATCAATTTGAAATAAAACACTGCCTATGGTGATCAAGATAGACAAACTTCAACTCCCCGGCAGGCGTAAAATTAAAATGGATTTCAATCCCTCGAGTGGAAACAATAGCACGTTAAGACTAACTTCAAGCAGAAGCTGAAGAGGCGATTTTGGTAACTTTCTTCATTGTTTGGCCGTCCTATTATAACATCTTTTTCTCGCGCCATCTCAAATGGGATGCCGACAAATCGTGAGAAATAGCGTATTATTTTGTGTAAGAGCGGAAAGGATTCTTAGTTCTGTTTAACCTCCATTACGATCAAATAAAAAAATGATGAAGATAAATTGCTCCCGAATCGTGTAGAGTGACGGCTTCTCGCATTTATTCTTTTTTAAGATGAATTTTCCGTGGAAATCGAGGGAAGTGAACAAATCTACTGTAAAGCCTTCCCGTGGCTTGAAAAGTTGAGCAAACCTTAATGCTGTGAAAATAACTGTTATTTCTTTTGTGCGGACGGATGTTTCCTTCCAAAAGCATTGATTTTAGCTCAGTTAAGCCCTTCGTAACTCAGGGGAAAACTCTTAGTAGCATGATGAATTTGAGACTTCTTATTTAAACTTTATGAGACAGATCAAAAGTCTGAGCTTATTTTGTAGGGTTTCGATAGAAGAGGAGTATTTTCTTATCCAATAATCTTATTTCTGTCGAAGCTACAAGTTTATGATGTAATTTATTTAGTATTACATCAGTCAGTAATTAAAAGGCAATAACAGAAGTTCCATGCGAGCATAGTTAATCGATTTATTCTAAGAATATTAAGCATAAATGAACGGAATTGTGTTGATTAACGGAATGGTGTGCGAGAAAAACATCTGTCTCAATGACACCAGTAAGGAATTTATAATTTATGTATTTGCACAGTATCTGAAGATGAAAATGGTTTCTCACTCAAAATAACGTAAATAAATAAAACAAATAATTAAATAACGTTTGATAAAGCACCTCAATGTTATATAATTTTATAATCAATGAAAACATATTCCTATATAGAAAAACGTAATTTTAATTATTATTTATTATCATTAATGAAAAGAAAATGCAATGAAGCTCCTGCATAATTTTAACTTATCAATAAATATTATGAAAAACGATAAGCTAACTAGGCGTTCAAAGATAAAGCTTTAATAGTTTCCCCTTTGCTACCTCCTCAATTTAAAGGATAACTAGCTCTAGAGCTTACTCGTTAATGTGATTGAATTCTGTTCTACGTTCGACATAAAAACTAATCTAATAGCAAGGTAATATGATAGGATCAACGGCAGCAACTTGCTGACGATACTTTCTTTCTGTGTACTCTTTTCAATTTAACTCACCTAAATTTCATATAACGAAGATTAGATGTAAGAGGAGACTTTTCAATCTCGCCGAAATAAAGTCGTTTTATTATTATTGCACTTCTTCAAGGATTATCTACGGGGTGATAGGTTGCGAGGAAATCATCTCATATACGACCTTAACAGTAACATTAATAGTAAAGTTAGGATATTTGCGGACGACACGGTCATTTACAGGGAAATAGGAAACTCAGAGGATAGATTAACCCTATCGTGCGACCTAGATAAAATTATGAAATGGTGCGATGATTGGCAATTAGAAGTCAACATAGATAAATGTTCAACTTCTTCCCAAGGAAAAATAATGCCAACGATTATACGTACAGGCTCCAAGGTAAAACTTTATCAACAGTAGAAACGGTGAAATACCTTGGAGTAACCCTCACTAATAACTTAAGCTGGGGTACCCACATCCATAAAATATGTGGTCGAGCGCTTAGAAAACTTGGATTTGTGAAGAGAATTGTCGGTAGAAGCGATGAAAAAGTCCGTGAGAGATGTTACGTTGCGTTGGTCAGGCCTCACTTGGAATATGCGTGTAGTGTATGGGACCCTGCAGAGAAGTGTTGTATTCGGGAATTAGAAAAAGTGCAACGGAAGGCGATACGTTTTGTAAAGAATTGTTACGACAAGACAGTGAGTGTAACGCAAATGCTTCAGGACGCAGGATGGGAATCTTTAGAAAATCGAAGGCTTAGACAAAGACTAAATTTCCTTGATAAATTTAGAGAAAGCACGTTCGTAGATGATGTAGCTGACATTATGCGCCTCCCCATGTTACATAGGCCGTTCAGACACTGCGAGAAAGATCAGAGAAATAGATGCTAAAACGAATCGATACAAGAATTCATTTTTTCCGCGAACGATACGCGAAAGTAATAGATTAGCGAAGTAAATTCAGTAAATTCATGGTGCTTGCACCCCCTGCCACACGCCGAAAGGCGGCTTGCAGGGTACTAATGTAGATGTAGATATCAGATCTTCATTAAATTTCGTTTGAAATATGTGATACCTAAGTTCCCATTTAGAAAAAAACTACGAGTTAAATAATGACCGTTTTCAGAACTTTCTATCGTTTTCGAATGATTTTTACGACATGATAAAACAAGATACGATGGCAATATAATAATATAAGTCCGACATAACATTCCGCCTAAAGCGACAAAATGCCTGGGTACGATTCTGTCAACGAAAATGACGACCTGTTATCGCTAAAATGTATCGTGTATTTACATTTTTTAAATTGTTTACTTAAAGAAACGGAGATATCCATTAATACCATGATTCAAGAACGGTTATCATCGAAATGAAAATCAATCGAAGGCCATTTCAGAAAATTTTCTGCATGGTCATATTCATCACGCCAACCGATTTATCGGTGCGATTCATACAAAACATACGGCCTTCCGATAAACATGTTCCAGCTCAGGAATTCCTCATTTCTCCGCTGGGCTCCCGGATAGACAAGTGGACAATGCGTTCGACTTCGTTGAAAGCGGTCCCGGGTTCGATTCCCGCTGTCATAGTTGCACTTGCAACAACACTACTACATAGTCGTTGACAGAAATGTAACCTGGTAAGTTTGTTTCGTCTCAAAACAATAGACGAGAACTAGGAAACAGATGGAATGCGTTCGCTATTGCTGAAACTCTTTTTGGGATAAAAATGGAAAAAGTAACAGAGGCACAATGAAGTTCTAGGAAATCCCCATTATTTTCTGGATACCTAATACATTTTATAATAGTTATGCGCTGAATTTCAAGAAACATCTGGATGTTGAAAGGAAGAAAGCGATAACAGGTTGATTGTTTTAATTTCATAGATAAGAATTCCATTCCAGGATATAATAATTTTCTCCTTATCATTTTGAAATGAACAGTTTTATAGGCCTTTAAGCTTGAGCCAATTCAACACACGTTTTCCAATAAATTTGATGATTTTTGAGATAACTTTAATGTTTTTATGATTTTATTTTATAATTTTCTCCAAATAATTTATTTTGTAGGAGTAAATCGGAAATAATCGAAACCAACTGCCATCTAAAACCTAAATTGCAATGAAAATTATTTGTGGTTATCATACTCCGCAGTTCTTCCCCTTGAATCTTACAAAGTTAACAGGTGGTTGTTCAGTGGTGCTTGAAAAGTACAGAATTTGCGAACTGATTTTATTAAGGAAGTGGCATAATATTCAATTTATTCGTTCAATGCGAAACCGGACATTAGGAAGCGGCACTCGCCCCTTGCATTTCGAAAAAGCGAGGTTTTACTGCTCATGGTTCTTCAGCTTTCGAATAAAACTCCCCTCAGAGAACCGATGAAAGAAATCCAGGACATCACTCCCAGAAAGAGATTAACGCCTTAAAAGTTGGAGACGTCGCAAACCCCGCATGGCTGGCACAAAAAGAAAGACAGGCTCCTTAAAATTCGCATTCCAATTCGCTTTCGAATAAATCGGGAGTGGGAGAAAAGGGAGGCTCCGCGGATCAGAAAACACTTTCGGACTGGAATTCCTGGCGATTTTCAATGGGACGTAAGAAAAAAATCACCTCGCCGAAGAATACGACGCGCATAACAAAAATCCCCGCCTTTTTTCTCTCCTGGATCGGCGTACAAAAGTGCCGTACGCCGCATTCCTTTTAAGTTACGTATCGGACGGACTTTTACGACCGTAACAATATACCACTGGAGGAGCGGTTTCCACTTGCGGGGGAGTTGGTTTGCAGTAAAAAAGGGAAATGAAGGCTAGGAATCGCTGAGAGGTCGTCGAACTTCCCCAGATACCGAAGACATCTTTCCTTAGTTCAAATACTCGAATCCTACTTCACTAAGAGTAAAGGAGATACTTGGAGTATTGAAACGTGTGATAGGTCCAACAATACTTAGTCATCGTCACAAAGTCAATGCTCATTCTTAGAGTGTCGAGAGCCATCTTAAGGACGTCGAAGAATAGTTTCCAGGTGGTATTAACACCGGTGGCATTTTATTTACCATTTTACTATGGGACATTTTATTATGACATTTTAACTATGGGAGAAAAATGCCTGGAGAGAAGTATATGGAGTATAAAGTATCATGAGCTCATTTTATAATGCGAAAATATATATATAATTTTCATTTTATTGGGTAGTTTATATTTCAAGTTACTGGATATCACTATATAGAAAAACGTAATTTTAATTATTATTTATTATCATTAATGAAAAGAAAATGCAATGAAGCTCCTGCATAATTTTAACTTATCAATAAATATTATGAAAAACGATAAGCTAACTAGGCGTTCAAAGATAAAGCTTTAATAGTTTCCCCTTTGCTACCTCCTCAATTTAAAGGATAACTAGCTCTAGAGCTTACTCGTTAATGTGATTGAATTCTGTTCTACGTTCGACATAAAAACTAATCTAATAGCAAGGTAATATGATAGGATCAACGGCAGCAACTTGCTGACGATACTTTCTTTCTGTGTACTCTTTTCA
Source organism: Ladona fulva (assembly GCA_000376725.2). Classification (NCBI taxonomy): domain Eukaryota; kingdom Metazoa; phylum Arthropoda; class Insecta; order Odonata; family Libellulidae; genus Ladona; species Ladona fulva. Next base: position 233,816 of record KZ308385.1, on the reverse strand, counting down.
ATTTAACTCACCTAAATTTCATATAACGAAGATTAGATGTAAGAGGAGACTTTTCAATCTCGCCGAAATAAAGTCGTTTTATTATTATTGCACTTCTTCAAGGATTATCTACGGGGTGATAGGTTGCGAGGAAATCATCTCATATACGACCTTAACAGTAACATTAATAGTAAAGTTAGGATATTTGCGGACGACACGGTCATTTACAGGGAAATAGGAAACTCAGAGGATNCCGACCACAAGAAGATTACACCATTTCTATCCATTGAATAGCACTCAGATAAGGAAAACCATTTACATACATAAGTCTTCTATTTAATTTATTTGTCACACTTCATTTTTCTAGGTTAATGTATCGTGAGATACTTCTTCATTCCTAACCTCACCTCTGACATAATCCAATACTTTTTGTCGTTGCCTTCCCTCGACTTGTCCCTACCAACTATTGCTTAACAAGCTGTAACTGACGTCAATTTCATTTTCAGCTCACATTAATCATACATTATACACATGCATAACAGTTTCATTTAAATTTCACAAATCAATATTTCAATATTAATTAGTTAAAAAATTTAGAAGATTTACATTTATATCACACCTGTTCTTATCAGCGTTCAGTGCAACTTGACTATCAAAGTTTGAAACTCAAGTACTCCGTGAATTCCGTATTCCGTATAGTTTCTTTTACGACAGGTTTCCGCTTTTAGTGCGGCACACAATAGTGTGTGGTAATGCGCACCGGGTACAAAAACAAGAGATAAAAATATTTGTAGAAGTTTCTGGTTACTTTGATCTCAAACCAATGGCGCTCCAAGAATTACTGTTGAAACTTATCGACTACACTTCCTTAACTTCACTGTTTCCAAATTACTAGCTTCAACGAGCAAAGTAGTTAAATAGCTGGAAAAGCTTTCGCCTCCTTGAATATCGCGCAGAATGATAGATTTCGACAAAAAAAGGAAAGGTGGTTCTGAAAAATTGCATTTCCGCAAGATGACGATACCTAATCAGATTTATTCAACCGCGGAAAGAATTTCTCTTCGGATTTTTGGAGAGCTCATTTTTACAGGAAGTGCTTCTTGGTCGAGGAAATAACGAAGGGAAGGTTTTGGGGAAAATCCAGATAGGTTAGCAACGAATAAGGACAAAATGCCGCCGCATTCCTTAGAGAATGTGAAGTGGATTCCGTAATTACAGTAATGCTCTTCTAAAGAAGGCTCCGTTAAGCGTACGTCTGCCTATGAGTCGTTCAAAAATGCAACAAATATTTCAAGAATGACAATTGCGGCGGAGAAAGCACCGCTCTGGCAATAAAGTCCGTTGAATAGCCTCTAATTACACCAATGCAATTATTTGTTGAAATTCCTTACTTTAGAGGTTAATTTAATTTTTCAATATGATGTTAGGTAATTAGCCAAGGAATCTGTATCATTACTCCGAGAGCGAGTAGCATTTCCTTTTCCTATCTACCGATACATTCATCGTAAAGTATTCTTACGGAAATCAGTGAAATATTCAACCCAAAGGACGGTCTGAGCTTTGTTCCCTCCACCATTAGCTATAAAAATGCTTTGGAGAATGAGGCATACTAGGCAAGATGAGGGGTGAGGTAGGTTGTTAATTTTTCCCTCACTGAGCCATATGATTGGATCAAGTCCAACTAAATGTAGCACAATGACCCTCTCAAAAAGTAATATTCGTGGAGGTCAATAAGGAAGGACCTAGAAAAACAGCATTATTCAGCATGGCTTATACCTCAGCAGCTTTCACATTATCACAGCCATGAACAAGATTGAGGCAAAGTCAAATAAGACAAATTGTTTTTCATCCTGCAACAGAAGATTAAAGTGAAATATTTCATTCAATAAAATACAGTGACAAGAACGGATTCATTAATGCATTTTTATTACTTCATATCGAGCTAGGATGGATTTTCTATTTTTGTGAATTCTCCTGTGTATGAACTGTCAAGAGAATTTGATTTCCCAATCTGAAACTCTCCATAGTTGTTTTAATGCACCGCGACATAGTAACTGTATTTACGTAACCACCAGTGATAGGTAAGTAGCAATAGGGAATGGATCTATCAACGCTAACCACAACCAAATAAGGTAAACAAATAAATGTAAAATAAAAGTCTTAATTCAAAAGGCGCTTAATAGCAAAGCATCAGTTTACACCATTATCTTTCCGTAAAACTTTCAATCGACACGGTAGTATCCGGGGATAAAATTAAACGAAAGTTCCTAATCGGGTAAGATACCTCTCGAAAACTCTCCCAGAAAACCGCGGGTGACGGAGAAAGTGTCCCATCGTCCCAAGACGAAAAGAAACGTCTCGGTACTATCGCCCAAGCGAGTCTGTTGGCACTATTCCCATGGGAGACCTGAACGAGAGAACGCTGAGGACGATGTCACCAAATGGGAAGGGTACAGAACCGGAGAGTGTGAGGATATCCCGTGAAAACGCTTTTCCCGGACAAACGCTTAGAAAAAACGCTCTCAGAGGAGCGAGATCGAATCGAAATTGGCAAGCGAGAGAATTGAGAGGTAGAAAAAGTACTTCGACTCCTGGAGGCATAATGGGCGGTCATCTATCGAAAGGGAAGAGAAAAAAATTCGAGTTGGAGAGCGCGGTGTTGGAGCTATGGGCTGCATGACTGATTCATTCAAGAAGACTTTCACTGGAGTTCGCAGTTTATTTATTCGATGGTTCCTCCGCTATCTCCCTCTCCACTGGGACGCCTCAAATTTTCCCCTCTCCATCTCCAGTCCGATACCCTTTCTCGAACACCCATCTTCTCGCCTCCGGGGCCACCCTATCAATATTCAGAGACCACCTTCCCGTTTGCGATGGCCATAGACAAGGAGTTTGGCCGGGAGCTGGGAGAGCAGGGGGGATCAGTAAATGTGAGAACTCTTTGAAAAGAGTAAGACGAGCAAGTTTCGTTTCTCGTGGGCTCCAGAGAAAGCCTACGACATTAAATACACTTTATTTTGCATGTGTTCATATTTTTTTAGTTATGCACGTTACTGTAGCGATATCAATTTTTGCGGTCACGACTTTCTGTAACAGCCATATTCAAGACGGCTACTTGGGATCCTCTTCACATTTAAGATAAATTAATGTGAAGGGAGCTAAAATCGTATTTTCTTTCTCCCTGCCTCCTTGTCCTCTTAAAGCAGTGTCTCTGTAATACATCTCTAGTACATCTCTATATATATCCATGTAGTTAAGGTTTCTACAATTTCATTTTTATTTTTTTTGTCTCAGTTTATTTAATGCTTTTGCTGGCCAAAGCAGAACCATATTAATCACTCGGTATTATTAATATAACGAAAGCGAGAGGATCGAATTCCTTTCCCTCTTGCTGGAAAATGCAACGGACAAAAATCAGTAAACCATTCGAAACTTAAATGTTGTGAATTACCTATGGAGCACTTAAATGGATTTATATTCCACTAAACGATCACGTTTAGGAAATATTTGTAGTAAAATAATCCAAATATTACCATCGGAACGCGCATAATTTGTTTTGATTTTCTAGCAGTCAGGCGTAGGATAGTGTTACTCGTTGAATCCTTGTGCTTCACTTTTGTGGACTTGTTCCACATACTGCATTCTGGCTTAGTGAGGAAAGCAAGAGAAAATTACCTCACTCCTCATTTTACCTAGTCGCCTCATCCCCTCTCCAAATCTTTTGTAGCTGAAGGCTAAGGATATGGGGCTCAAACCAGCCTTGGCCGAAGACTATGGGCAGGCCTAGAACCAATCGAAATAGGATGAAATCCTGCTCTACCCCGGTTTCACTATCAGATAGGCAAATGAGCTCCGTAACAGCGACTCACAGAAAACTAAAATTTATGCTCTAAATTTCCATTATCTGATGTTATAAATTAAAATCGTTTCCTTAATATTGCAAGATATATTATGAAAGTTAATTTAACATATTTTAGTTTTAATTTTTTATTTTATGTGATACATAGTAAAAATTTTCTCAGAGGGATTAAATTTAAATAGTCGGAAAGATAAAAATTTTGAATCGAACTGAAGAAAACCGGAACGAAAAACATATGGTTCGATTTTGAGTTGATTTGAGTTCGGCAAAAAACAACTAACATCGGTTCCCTTTTTCTTATTTTACAAATAGTTTTATTTAAATTCCTTCCATTTATTTATTTTTTATAGGGAAATCATTTTCTTTGAAATTTTAGGTTTGTGATACCCCTGGGGCTCAAATAAATAAATCGAAAAAAGCATCCTCGTATAAGACACGTGTGATCCGACGCTTTATTCTTTAATTTATTACCTCATAAATTGTTATCATATCTAAGAATTTAATACATTTACTTACGGAAGGTCGAGATAACGACTACACTTTTACGACCAAATGCTGAATAATCTGACGTACATATTTCCATTTTATGGCTCTTCATATTTTATTTTGGGACCCATTGAATAGATGCAACGTCAAAGCTAAGAATATTGGGCATTTAATTTCTTTTTGTCTCTATAGCCAGAAGTGCGAGTGTTGACAGAGTTTATACTTTGGAACTTCAGATAAGTAACTCAAGTCTTCATTGAAGTACGCGATAAAACTTTTATGAGTCAATGACCTGAAAATTCGAAAGTAACTCACTATTTTCTCAAAAAAAGAAAAAGCGTGAAACAATAATTACCAATGTGTACACATCTATCTTGAATAGCATATTCCAAAATTTATATCGAGTTATAATTTATTATCTTTTACCAAATATAAAGGTATGGACGATGTGTTAAAACCAGGGGTATAAATTATTGAAAGAAAATATTATTAACAATAAGAAAATGAGATTCAATAAATTATATCCCCTTAGGTATAACTGGCACTGAAAGCTGAAGTTATTTTGTGATCTATATTTTTATTCTCTTACTTAGAGTGAGACATTCTTGTGAGTACCTTAACTATCGCGTAAATGAAACCACGAGTTTGAATATTGTATTCTGTCACCTATTGAGTACAATTACAATAATCGCAAATTTTTGCGCAATAAATCTATGCAACACCGATAAGGGCTCTGAACAGAACCTTTCTATGTGCCTTTCATACCAACCAAATATATAAGAAGTAACTTCGACACTTAAGTGAATATTACTATGTTAAACCCTACACTTGTAAATTATATAATTTTTTGGTCTTTTTACTAACGATGTATGTGGAATTTCGATAAAGACCGTATGACTTCGAGAGATACATCTGCTCTTCTTTGCTTACTTTTACGTTGGCATATTAGTTTTCCGGAACCTCTTATTCATATCGTGACCCACATAAAGGCCGAAAGGCCTCGAGTAAAAAAAGAAGAAAGTTTTTATGATAACACTTGCTACTCACTGCAGTTTCAGATTTACGTTTAAATAAGAGGCATAATTGATCTACATGTCAGGAAGAATTTCTATTTGTGAACATTTTACATGAATTAAAGAAGCCTTTAACAAATATGGAAAATAATAGACAAACGTGCGGAAAGTCATGGAAAAAATATGTAATATGAGCATCTCTTAACTCACATAATTTCATTAAACTTAGAGTAATTAGGATATTAAAGCCTTCCCTATTAATTAGATAATTATATATTCCACTGCCTTATAAAATCGCTACAGCACATCTTTTAGATCGTAAATTCAACCGACGAATGCACGATGCCTGATTAATTCTCTGATTTTATCTGCACTCGGAAGTTTAAAGAGTGAATGTGGTTAAAGGTTGGCCGATGTTCAATATAGTTTATGGGTTTACCACTTTACAACCAACGAGTCTTGACCTTTGATACCCTCCGATTGGAAGATCAAACCCGTAAACCCATAAAAGCCCCAGTCAGACACGCAATAAGTTAAGACGATGCTTAGCAATTTGATCCGTGCTATACTGAAACATTGTCTACGGCTTTAAGTTCCGAGTATAATTTTTACACGTCAAACACCACTTGCCATCCACTCCAAGAATTCATTTTCAATCACACATTCGCATGCAGCACTTACTCTTTCTGCGGTGAGTCAGTTCAACACTCCCAGTCGTCAAAGGCATCGATAGGTCCTTCTCAAAGAACGTGACATTAGACTCTTGGGACAGATCCATTGGAAAGGTTTGCCGGGATTCCAGTGAATAGCGGTGGGTAGAGGAGAAGGTGATAGCTGATCTCGATATATTCTCCGCCAAGTACACCGTAGACTTGTTTGATTTTGATTTTGCTGCTCCGGAGTTATTTTACTGTATTAACCGTTGTTACAGAAAGTCTCCCTCCGTGCCTGAACTAAACGAAAGAGACCGAAAAGCACTCATTCAATCAAATTATATCAAGAGGGCCTTCTGTATGCTACACAGTCACTAGTTAATAGATAAATGATTAGTTTCGGTAAGTTATAATTGAAAGATTTCAGATGCAATTCGGCGTTTCATGAAATCATAAAATACGTGAATCACGACATAAATTTTCCTAAGATAACCACAAGTTTCCCATAAGGCGGAGGATGAAAACCAATATTCCTACTTTTTTTTAGTAGGAAGGCCGCATGTACCACTCTGCTGCATAATAAACCCTTAGGTTCGCTGGAAGTTGGTCAAAGGACAACCAGTCGAAGGGAAATAATGAATAATTAATTTATTGCATCATAGTAATTAATGACTCATCGATAAGCTCACTATAAATAATAATATTTCTTTCCGTCGACGAGTTGTCTCTTCGACGAATAGTCTTTCGAGCAGTTGTCTAAGCGATGGAAAGTCTTGCGACGGTTAGTCCCTTCTACCGGTTTCCATCGACCACTGCCTCTGAACCAAACCCTTCTACCGTACATAAAAAAGCAGGTCGTATATGATAACAATTAAGGGACCTACTGCTGACTATTAAACAGTGCAATAAAGAGACTGCACGAAGTAAACCGATCAGAATATTTTCCATGTCATATTCAATTGGCGTAATAAATGAGAACGAAACTAACAAAACTATTGAAATCGTGTATTTCTTCTGAGAAAAGAAGTGAGGACCGCAATGGACACTCGATAAAGTCTCAGGCTCCACACTTCTTCCCTAGGACAACCCAAGGTTGAACATATACGAAAGGGGACGGAAATTTAGTGTTTGCCAACAAACCGAAGGAAAGGTACGGTGGAACTAAGTGTTGAGGTGAGAAAAGAAAGGAACACTTGGGAGTAAGTCCAAGAACATCCAAAAGATCTAAATCGTCGATGGAAGGAAATAGAGGCAGCGAACAAATACTGTTCGGAAAAGTTGTTACATTTGTAAGTGAAAGAAGAATCACATGACAAAAAAAAGAAAATATATTTGTAGTAAAATTAATACAATAAATAATAATATAAAAAATAATATATGCAACACAATATATACAATATGAACAATATAATAAATAAATAATGATATAAATCATAATATAAGTAATAATACAATGTAAATCGAATCTAAATACGTAGAAAGAGTAACGATCACAATTTTTGGGAGCCTTTAGAAAAAGTTCTTTTAAAGAAACTAATAGCTAAGATTACTAGAATTAGAAGAATCAGTGAATGAAGTTTAATTGACATCGCGGGACCAGATTTTTTTAGAAAGTATCGCGGCTTAGGGATAGTCAATTATATATACCTTTCTTAAGAAAAAGTTAATTCTATCATTAGATCTGAAAATAAGTCAAATACGCTATAATTTATCCCTAAATTCAATCAGATTTTGCCATTTTAGCTTCGCGAACATATCCTCAAATTTAATTACTGTTGACGTAGAGAGAAGAACTACTGATATATAAAACAACAATTAAGCATAAGTTTTACCTTCCACTGCATAAATTGCAATGGAAAATAGTTTTAATCGGTTACAGTCATTCTTAAAACGAGGTAAAATTGAAATTTTTACACAGGAAACAATAAAAAGTGGGAAGAGTTATTGCTAGGAAGGAGGAAGACAATCATATTAAATTGCAATTAAATGAAATAACAATAGAAGATAATTGCTATAAGCACAATTAATGCTCAATGAGTACAAATAACAGTTTCCATTTTATGTGCAAGTAATGCAGAATAATCACAAGAGAGTATTTGTTGTAAAATGTTCTGGAGAAGTAAAGTGAAATTCAATTATTTTTCATTTATCAACAATGCTTCTTTCTAAGTCATATCACACGCAAATTTACAATTCAATTATTGTCTTATTTACCAACAACTCATATTTCTACGTCATGTGGCACTTTCATAGAACTCCCCTCGTGAATTTCATCGATAACTATTATCATCACGCCAGGATCATCACGTACTACGCGTAGCGAGAAATCCTATTTCCAATAGAATTAGTCATCCGTATTCCACGAAATACACAATCGAATCTGGTTTTTGCACGCGTCATCATGAAAGCTACTCGATTCGACACACGTGTTTATCGGCCTTCAATAGTTGGTAATCACCCGCTATTGGTGATGCGCAGACGAAGTTTACAACGACAGTCAACGTTATCGCTCGGTGCAGAAATATGGGAGGAGAACAAGTGAGTTCTCCCACCCATCCGCTCTTCCTTGGCTTTCTTATCCCGTACGGACATCCCTGGCGTCTCTCCGCCCATTCACACTCATTCCGCAAGTCCCATCTCCCGAGGGCACGTGATCAACCTACTTAAGGGCACAACAGAAGTCCATCGAGATGTTCTTTGGAATAAGTCTGCCATTCGTTGAATGTCCCCCCCTGACAGTTCAGGTACCCTGTTATTTGTCCGGTGGTCGTCCAAGCAGTTGCCAAATACACAATGGTTCACCTTGTTAGTTAGAATCAATGGAAGTCTGTCTTAAAATATTTAATGATTGAAGAATTTCCTGACATTGTACAACATGTATACATGTATGTTTCTTGTAGAATATATACATATATGTATATATTCTACAAGAAATTTCAATGCATACAGGTATATTCTGTAATAGGGGTGTAGGAAGAAATTCCAAATATTTTTACCTGTAAATGTCATGCCCTCATCGTTCACAAATTTCTCGCCACTCATTCCTCGTTCTACTAGTAGGCCAATTCAAAGGGGTGGAGGGTCCCGACCACACTAAACCCCTGCCCTCCCGGCTAGGCCACTGTTCATATTTGTGTATTATAAGGTACGCAATCAATTCCAAAATTCCATTTAGCACCGTATTTCTACCTCTCCATATAATTTATTAATTTTATAATTTAAACATTGCGTATAGATTATCTGATTATTATATTAATTTTCTAATTTTCTATGCAAATTTAATAAAAGACCCTACTTAAATTTCCTAACTCTAAACTCTTTAACAAGCTCCGACATATATCGCGTTGATAGAACTATATAATTGCGGATGAAATTATTCTTCAGCCCTTCCATCAGCTAAATCTGCTCTGATAAAAGTTGACCAAGTAGATAAATAGCTCAACTATAAACTATACAACAAATATATAGCTCAACTAGAACTGTCCATGGGATCGATTTTAAATAAATTCGGTTATCAACGCGCACACTATTATTCGATCATAAATAAATTTCATTCGATTTAGGCTTGCGATACGTATAATTTACTAAAGAAAGTTTTCTAACTAGCATGAACTTTATTTCATGATAAACAAAAATCTGGATTTCAGAAACATCAATTGAGAGAGATTATTACACTATATTTATGCCAGAGAGAATCAACTAGTACCGGATAGCCAAGAGGGCAACGCGTTCGAGTTCACTGAAAGTGGTCACGGGTTCGATTTCCGGTGGGGGCCTACGTGTGAAATGACCTCAGCTGTCGGAGCACTTTTAACAATGTTATGCTATGAGAATTAAGAATACCATTTCTTGGTAGTGACAGGTATATTTCTCAGAAGTAAAGAAAGCTCACAACTAAACCAAGAAGGGTATTTTTCTAATATTTTTAAGAAAATAGTTCTGTGAAATACTGAAAAAGCTGGACCGCGTATTAGGAGCCTCGCATCAGGATGCTTAAAGTTTTATGACTAAATTCGTATTCTAAAGAGCGAATTACCTGTGTGTGACAAAGCCCCATTACAGTCTACCAGAGAGCAGCATCCATTGATTTCATTGCTTATAATTCAGCTGGTGCAGCTATGGTTAGATTACACATAATTTGATTGGACGCTGAAGTGTTATATGCAAAAATGTTTATAGACTTTGTATATCTAAATACTGGCAAGGTACTGCACCATGGAAAGTTGTGCACGAAGCATTATTTACCGCAGCGTACTGCAAAATCGTTCCCGATATTCAAAGAGCTATTTCCAAATTAATCCTGGAAGTCAATCTGGAAATCCAATCAATAATTTCCAGAAATAGAAAAACCCTAACCCACAAAGAAAAGATTTCTGGATCAGCTAAGGGGGAGAATAACGTCAATTGGCCCGAGAATAGAAGTAAACGAAGGTGGCAATCCTTTCCAATAGATATTTTCCTTCGTTCTTCGCATTTTCTTTTCCGATTCCTAATACGTTCTGCGCGAAGACAGCGCCTCGGCGGGCAAGGAGGGAAGTTCAGATGCTGCCTTCTCCGTAGATGGAAGAGAATCTTAAGAGAAGATCGCATGCGGATTGCAGAAAAAGAATTGCTTTCCCTTCTCTTCCCGCACGCTCTTGAATACTCTCTCCCCTAGCAATTAATCGTCCATCCTCTCGTTCAACGGTCTGAGATGGTGCAGGGGGTTTTAATTAATGCCGTGGGAAAAACTCGGCGGAGAGTATGACATCCGAGGAATCGGAAACAATGGAAGTTGCACGCAGTGCACGTGCAGTTCCTATTTGCCCCTTAAGGTAGCGTGGCGGGTTCGAGAATCATCAGGAAAAAAGACGCGCGGTCCGCGTACCCGACGCTACAATACCTTCGTCTCCAATTCCCTGTTTTAGAATTCTTGAGAGAATGATGCTTTTGTGAAGCGGTTGCGGAGAGACGGGAGGAATTACCTGGTTTTCCTATTTACGATGAATAACAATAGGGGTCGGGATGGGTTACGCAATGAGACGTAGAATCAAGTTTCGCGGGAGAAATTGTGCCTCGGATTCTTTCCGCGATGCGCGCTGCGAATTCAAAGTGAGATGAATGGAGTAGGCCCGAAATAATCCATTCAAGGGGGAAAATCGAGATTTACAGCCTAGAAAAGTTCCGTTTCGTATCGAAGGGTATACATAAACTTAAATAGAAAATCAGTGTAATAGATGAAAGATTTTCATATGGATATTCGCATTCCTCATTCAGCCAGCCTGAAATCAGTATTCACTGACTTCACTTTCCTCATAAAGGTTCGAGTCCCAGTCAAGTCGCTAAAATAGCGACTTGACTGGGACTTGAACCAATTTTAATTTTAAATCTGAATTTATAAATGAGGTCCGACCCAAAGAAAACCAAATAAAATTTACATGGACACCTCTGCTAAAATATGTCTAAAATAAGCCCTGAGAGAAACTCTTTCTTAAACACACCTATGCTGCTGAAGAGGAATCATACTTCCTCCCCCAGTTACGAGATGTTCAAATTTATGCTCCAAATTCTTTGACTTGCGCAGACCTTATGACTACCTTTGAAAGTAAAATAACGCATTTCTTCGTAAATTGTTTGGTTCTTAGGCATCACGTATACCAAAACTTTCAAGTATAGATACCACAAACTTTAATTCCATCGTTGTGAACATTTCTATGCGGTAATAGTGTCATTCTGGGGCCGAGACAGCAATGGCTAAAAAAGTCGATGGTATGTGAAGATATGAAAGTTAAAGCGTTGCACAAACGACAGAGCAGATTGGCAAGCGAAGAAGTGTATGATGCAGAATCAAAGAGAAAGCTTAATGCACATGGCCGTTTAAAGCCAAAATTTCTACGATACCAAAAAAGTAAAGTAGAAGTAAGGGCAATTTTATCCATGTATGTATGTATGTATGTAACATCAATTTTAAATTTTAAACAACTATTCAAAAAATCAGTGTTATGACATTTCTGCAATAATGAGAGTAGATAAGGTTCTTCCTCTACCTATCCAGTCATCTGATAGAATAACAGCAATAACGGGGATGTACAGTACCCACACTTAACATATGAACGACTGTGTTCGACATTTATTATGTACGTAATGAAAACGTAATTGATTCTCATGAGTTTCAATCGGCTAATGGTTTGAATTAATCAAAATCTTGAACCGCTATCCAAATCTCCGGAAACCATGCGAATTCGGTAATTCATATATTTTGATATGCGGTAATTGTACCTTCCATAGAAACAATAGTGATGACACTCAGTTAAGCATAAATTAGGAATACTTATCCATCAGTACATCGAGATTCTAAACCAAAGTTAATAAGTTCATGAAATTTATGAAAAACACTAACGTAATTGTTTCCGAAGCATGAAAGTCGATTGAAAGAAATAACTGTGTCAAAGTTACAGTCACCTGAGCGACAATGTCAGCAAGGTCATTGAAGTTGGGAGCGTCACGCGGTTGGTAACGTGTTCATTTCCATGCCATCGGACGCCCTAACACTCCGCGGCTTATAAATTCCTAGCGCTTGCACGCACTTTGGCTATGATCCACCGGCAACGGTAAAATGGTACACATAGGCGCCTCTGGCTTCGTCAAGACGACTTCGTCCCATTCCATAGAATTCTTAATCAATACACTACGGCGTTAGCAGGTGAAGGCATGAAACATTTCGGCGATGGAAGTGGCGAGTAGGCGACTATTTTCGTTGAATTTTAAACAAAGAATAGCACAACGTTCTCGATTTCCAGAGAATGTTGTGATTATAAGCTAGAGCAGAGCATAACCGTGCATTCACCTTATTGTGAAAATTCCTTAAGGGAAATTATCGCAGGTATTCGTGCAAAATAAAGCATTAAATGAAGCGAAATTTCTTTCGCGCACAGAAGATTTTACGTCCTCCTACTCGTGGGCGGTTTCCTGCAGGGTTTTTATTATTTCTAAGTTTGGAATTAGTTTTTTTTTAACCCGTATAATATTTCATTTCTTTTCTTGGTTTTTCCTTTTTTGTATCTCCCAAAAGCTCTCTCTTGCTTTTGAATACTTAACGACAAAGGATTAGATGTAAGAAGGGACTGATACATCTCAATTTCCCCCTTCGATAAAGGCACTTTATTATAAGATCATCATCATTATTAAATTTCGTTCTCGCCGCAAAAGACTGTGAAATACACCAAAGTGGCGACGTTATGGAAACGGACTGATGTCAAGTTCCATACTATTATAAAGATTGCTACACAGCCTTCCTTTAAAAATGATCTAATTAAGTGGCAAGTATCCAGAACCACAGACTTTGAATTAAGTATAAGTTAATCTTAGCAGTTAACTTTTCCAAACTGGCTGCCAGTGTTTTTGGTACTGCCTCTATTGTGGATATAATCATGGGAACGATGATTATATATTTTTAACTTCCGCTGTTTTGTTATTTTCTATTGCTAACTCGTAGTACTTGGTTATTTTTCTTGAGTAAATGCTTTGAAGATTTGAGTCCAGAGTTATAGCTATGTCAATTACTAAACCTTCCTGATTAATTTTATCAATGAGAATTATATCCGGTCTGTTGGCTTTAATAGTGATGTCCGTTTTGATTTCTTTATCCCAGTAAAATATGTATATTTTATTTTCTAATGTATTAATTGGTTATTATTATTATTCATTTTATTTCCTGTTAAAAATTGTCCCTTGTGTATGTCCCGTCGACAGATAACATACCCAACGGAAGATTAATGTATTAATGTTATAAATAGAGAAACATATTATCATCATACCACTGGCCTACAAACGGTCGTGAGCCATAATCAGCTTAAAAGCCATATTTACGCCTTAGGCAATATATGATACGATCTTCTTAATTTTAACTCTTGGCGATTTTGCTTGAATTTATTCGAAAGGAAAGGTGCTAATAAGCGACCCCCCACTGAAATGTATCACTTCTTCTGAATGAAATAATTAGAATTAAAAATTAGCATTTCGGTTATGTAGTAGTAGTTGACCTCAAAATTCATTTGCCATCTTTACCCCATTCTGGAATATTGCTTTGCTGCCTCAATGACGATGGGGCCTTTTGAAAATACATTTCTAATGTATATCTTGGAGTAGTAGTAGTATTGTTAAAAGTGTTTCGACAACTAAGGTCAATTCGCACGTAGGCCCCCACCGGGAATCGAACCCGGGACCGCACCGAAGTCGAACGCGTTGCCCACTTGGCTATCCGGGAACCCTGAATATCTTGGACTTTTTCAGTATACACACATGAGCATTCAGTTCCATTTAAGACAATCCGTCAATACAAATTCTTGTTAATAGTTTAACACGAGTATTGATTATTTACGGATCACGCATATTTGGGATACCCTGTATTTGTGTATTTGCTTTCAAGAAAGAAATGGTCATCAAGATTTACGGTGTCCTAAGATTGAGATTTATACATCGAAAATTAAAAATCCCACAATTTCATCAAAGATCGAACAACTTAGCATGCATTTTTATGCTAAGTTGTTAACGGCAGATTCTTGAGAAAGATATTCCAAGGGTTAAGCCAATCAAAGTGGGGGAAATTTGTTCGCTTAAAGTCCTATTATATAAAGGATTTATAAAGTCCTATCCTCTTCCCAAGGAGAAACGGACACGAAAAAAATTGACGCGACCGGGACTCGAACCCTGGTCTCAAAATTTTCCAGTTGGTTGCTCTAAGCATTGAGCTGATCTTAAAAGCTATCCTTTCTGAACACGTACGATAGGTAAGTCGTTCGGGAGTCTATATAGGCAAGGGCACGTAAATTCGATTAAGCGGCATCGTTCAGTCTCCCGAACGACATGTATCCATGTTCTGGCCGGATAGCACAATGGTTAGAGCAACCAACCGGAAATTGGGAGATGCGGGTTTGAATCCCGGTCCTATGAGATAATTTTATGTCCGTTTCTTCATGGGAATTTTCCTAGGTGCACGCCTATACCTGCAAAGTCACCTTTTCCTTGCGTAGCCAATTTTCATTGGAGTGACTTAAAGAGCCATCGCTGCGAAAAATTAAACCGTCAATCTTTCTTCTAAAACAAACCTGGGAACTACATAGGGATCATCCGCCGCAAAGGCACATAATTATCCTCACAATTTCGAAAGAGACCGAAATTCCTGATGCCTTCCAGGATGAAGAGGAAAAGTTCCTCCCGAGAAAGGAAGGAACCACCTGGGCAGATTTTTTCGGGAATGAGCTGTTGATTCGAGAAAATGATCTTATGAATGAGGTGTTGCGTGGGAGGATTTTATGGAAAAATAACAAAGGAGAAATCGTGAGCTCTTTCGAAAAATGCCTTTTTTCGTGAATGAGGGTCTGACGGAAGAAGAGGGGAAGTTGGGGTGCAAGACAATGGATGTTGGAGTGGGCCCAACAGATTTCCTTTCCTTTCGCTCGCTTCAGTCGTGGAAAGAGTTCAGATTTACCTTCGGACAGGTAGGCCTGAGACCAAGGCATCGATTTTCTGTGTGGACGTTCTCAGGAACTGGAAAGGAACGCAGAAAGTTCAAGGATTATGCCGCATGTGAAGATTGGCTTTATCTGCTAAGCTACTTCATCGACGACGATTTTCAGCAGGATCTTTATTATCATCCGAAAATATTAACTTCTGATCCACGGGGATTGAATTTCAATTTTACTAATAAATATTTTACATATTATCAAAGTAATAACTTATAATGGGAAGGGGAAGAATTTGGGAAAATTTTAGGGAAAGTTCCACTTCCGAAGACTTAAGTCTTCCGAAAGAGTTAAATCAGACTGAATCTGTGGAAAGATGACAACTTCTTCCATTGGTTCAATTATCAAAATAGAGTTCCCAAAACCACGCCTACATCCGTGAATTTTCTATAGTAATAACCTTTTCTTATGCGGGTTGTAAAAAAAGACGTTTTCTTTCACAAGCATCAAATCAATAAGTAACACGAGCATGGAAAAGGGAATGCTTTATGGAAGCCTACACGTGGAGTGACCTTTCGTGCAGCAGTGAAACATGGACTTTAACAACAACAGAGAAAAGAATATAAGCATTGGTGATAAATTGTGCAGAAAATGTATTATAAAATGGGCAGACTAAGAAACTAAATAATCTTTTCGAAGAGTGAGTGAAGAGAATAGTCGATTGACAGGACTGATGAAAAGAATACATGGATATTAAATGAAACTTAAATTATGCAAGAATATAGACCATGTAAAAATATTTTGGACGGAATAACGACCCAAACCAGACCAAATAAAATGCCAATTTCTTCGTGAAATTAAGCGACCACCTGCTGAAAGCTCACCGCTAGCAATACCAAAATTCTTCCTGCATGATCAATTTTCAAAGATCATTTCTAAATATAAGGCTATCGATCCAGCTTCAGCGGATCTTGTCGAGCTTACGCAATTTGCAGTGAGTAATGCTCTACGATGACCATCACGCGGCAATCGATGGGCATGTGCTACCAAGAGGACCTTAACCGTGACCCACGTCATGCCACGTGAGTTACAGCGAGCACACTGGTACTAAGCCAGCAACCAGAATCCATAACGATCTCCTCAAGCAACAGTAACGGACGTCATCGACAGCAAGCAATTTAAGATACCGTGAGACAGCGAAGCGAAGTCGAAAACTGATCGATTTTGTAAAACATATGAATTTAAAATTAGTGACGAGACGATTAATTGGTTTCGGAATTGGGAATCGAAAACATGGAAACTTTTTTGGTATCGGAATTAGAGAATTCATAACCTAATATCCAATTTCAAAAATATTTTTTTTGGAATTTTGTGCTTTAATCTTCCATTCCTGATAATTCTTCCCATTTATAATACGTCTTTCGTTCTATTACCTAAGGTTTTTCTTTCAAAAATGTGTTCAACAGATCCCTGTGTCTTATCAATGACCAGTAAGCTTCCTTTTCCTCCTTTCAATTGTATCTAACACAGTTCTGCTTTCCCTTACTTTATTTAACACCTGTTCTTTTATTTCCTTTAGGTCAAACTGGTTTTAATGATTTTTCAACATATCCACATTTCAGCAGCTAGTATTCTATCTTGTTCTTGTTCCCTTACGGTCTACATTTCACAACCATAAGATAAACACCAGACAGACACCAGATGATCGTGGTAGTTTCAGGGAGTAGTCTTTTCTGATTTAAATGAACAAAATGCATGAGATCTTAGAAAGAAGCAACATTATTTCAATAAGATAAGAATGTAAATGTTATTTCAATAAAATACTGTTTCAATTTCTAATAATAAATCTCTAAATTCCTGTCTCAGTGTTTCCTACCCCCCTTAACGCACTGTGTTCATCTGGGGTAGTGTTCCTTAACATTCCAAAGATTATCGAATACTTCTAAACTTTAATTTAACAAATTTACAGAAGCTGAACTTGCGCTAAGGTCAATTTTTAGTTATATTTGTGGCTAAAAAGGATTTTGAGATTACTATGACCCGAAACCTATGGACTGTCCTTGTGTAACCGACTGACCTCCATTCGTAAGGGATAGCTATGAAAGGCCGAAACCAATCAATTAAATTGCATAATAGAAAATAAACGTTTATGTGGAATCAACTACAGATGGCGGTGGTAACAAATATCACGGATATTATAAGAGAGAAAGAAAAGCAATACGCTCATAATACATGATAATCATCTTAAAAGGGCTCCGTAGACAAAATATTTTATTTTAGTTGGTCCGCAGGGGGTAATAATGTTAAGATTTGCAAACCTAGGATAGGAATAAGGAACTAAGGAAGGTAACACTGCAAGAATAATGGTAGCATCATGGAAGGGGAACTAGAGCATGTTGTTCTGCAATATGTTATTTCTCGCCAAACTTAAATAAAACTTACTTCTAGAGAGTAAGAAAACATTGAAGAATCTAAATATAAACGGAAGTGAAAATGTGGACGTACCATATGCCAAAGTTAAATACCTCTTTATCTTTATCACAGTAGCATCGCATTTTGAGCGGTATCGAAGGATTTTGTAGAAGCATATGTCATGTAATCATACTGATTAAAATTTTTTATTTAAATTTTCAAACCCTTTTTTGACAATTTGTAGATCTAAGGTAATGAGTTATTAGTTTAGAAATTAATCACGTAGATAAAATTAGCATCGATCGAGGGCACTCAAACGTTACCTTCTCGGAATCAAGGACGATACCCTAAGTATGAGTAAGGGGAAAGGCTAGTTTTTCCTCACAATTGAGATATGGAAGAGTGATTTTGTGGGAAGGATCTGGGCAGTCTGGTTACCGTGACCTTAACGCCACGAGCGACAAATCGCGCGACTTTTCTTTTAAGAGGCGCGCAATCTACTTTCCGGAAAAAAAAATCAGGAGCGGAAGCGTCACGACGGATCATCTTGCTCCAATGACCTGTACCAAGCGGAGGTAGGCTGTGCTTAGTTGTTTGAACAAAAAACTGGATTAACACGTGGATATCAAATGCCAGAACTAATTAAGAAGAAGTCGATGAAACCTTCTCTTGAGAAGAGATTTCTGTTCCTTAAGTAGTAAATCATTTTGTAAGCTACAGTGAGACGAATCAATTCGTGTGGGTGATTCCGATAGCGGCCTACGTTAGGGATTTCCAATCATTTCGATCCCAGTACTCCCTTTGCTTAAAGTAATCATATCCCGTACTCCATCTTCAGTAGGATAAGAAATAAAGTTAACGAACTATGTATGATTTATATATTGTATGACAATGTTGTATTTACTGTAACTATGTAATTATTGTTAAATTCTAGAGGGGTTTTACTCCCATCTTTGGGCGAATGCCGGACAGATCTCGTAATTATTTTTCTTACTTCCCCTTGACTGGGTATGCTGCTAATACAGCTAACTGTGGAGTACATCAAAAGAAAAACATGCTTATTCATCTACTATTCTCCTACCTGATTTAACTTTCCTTCTAAACAAACAAAATATTTTCCTGGCAACTATCACATAAAGGAAAATGATTTTTTGTATCTGCAGGTAAAGCTGTGCTCAATTTAATTTTCATACGGAGCAGTTACAACTCTGAGATATGAAGAATCCAAAGCAGTCTGTCAAACCAGTGCTCAATCCATAGGTAGGTTTTCCCTCCACCGCTAGCTACCAAGAGCCCTGGAAAGGGAATGGGGCTTACTTGGCAGAATGAGGAGTGAGGCAGTGTGCCCTAGCTTGCCGCAGCGAATTAGAATACGTCCGCGTAACTGCAGCGCAATGATACAGTGAATGTCACTTTTCATAGCATTCAATAAGAACGAATGCTAGTGTTCAGTATCACCCATACCTCAGTTGCTTTTTGTTATCTCAGCCATTAACAGTACTTACAAAAGTATAGAAATAATTTTGTTAGACAAAAGTATATGAAAGATAAATTTTCCAAATAAAACACATCATTCAAGAAGAAATTATAGCACGAGCAATCCTAAGAGTATTTATGTTTTTAAGGTTGAAACTGAAACCAAATATAAAAATGAAATTGATGGTTATAAAAAAACCATCATCCATATAGTGATTATAGCAACATTATTCCTGTTAGTAACACCGGACTTAAGACGTATATACAGTTTTTGCTCATGGAAGATGGTTTGAATCCTGGCCTTTTCGTCCAAACGTTATTCACGCTTCAGGAAACCCTAGGGCTCCAAGGAACGCCATCTTTAAAGATTGTTATAGTCAATATTTCTTAATTATCTTATGGTATCTTAAATATTACTTATATTAAAAGTAGACCTATAATATCTGCTACGTCTCTCAGGAACTTATTTTCCCGTCATATTTTGAGCAAGTATAAGTTTCACCGCGGTTCATCAGTATAAATTTGGTTAGAATAATGTGAGCGACCCGCGAAGTTAATTCTATCTCATTTTCGTTCGCTCTTAATGAAACCGACCACTGTGTTTTATAAGAAGAACAGGCTATTCCACAGTTAATTGCTCTTTACCCGTTCTTGCGCACAAGTGAGATTTCAAATCTCATCAAGCGGACTGCGACCAAAATAAATTAACCGTGAAGAGCCGCAGCGCTATAAATGAAATGGCTCTTTTTAAAATAACATACCTGTGAGAGTGTACGTAGATCAGCATTAAGGCGGCTTAATATATAAATGAGACAAGCAAGTCAATAGTTTATGTTTCCTCATAAGTTGTATGTTATTACAATATTCTTCCTTGAAATCTTTCAGGTTTAAGTTTTAGGGTTGGAGCCCACGTCAGGAAATGCACCGCTCATTGAATATTAGACAAATTGTTTGATAACTCAAAGCATTACGAAATTAGAGGGGGTGAACCGCGTCTGAAAACATATCAGGGTGCTTATAAAAATTCACAAAAACTCAATATGTTTAAGTATCGTGCAAAACAAAAATACAGACGACGTTTAGATATGCCGTTGAGTTTTTCGGTAAGATACGTGGAAAAATTAAAATTTCACTTTTATAACATCATTTACTGAAAATTGATTACATTGAGGAAGTTTTACGATCGTACACATAGTATTATTGAATTAATTATTAAATTAAAAAAGAATTAAAGTAAATTATTTCCGCAAAATAACAATTATAAACCATTTGTAAAAAAAGAAGTACCAAACTAACGAGGGTTATACCAAAAAAAAGATGTTGTACTTTATTGGTCCAAACCATCAGGTAAAACTCTCCCCAGAATGTACACCTTTTCTCCTATTTACAAGCTTTTCACGGCCCAATATATAACACAATTTGGGAAACTCGTTCTAATTGCATTCTTGGATGAAAGCAAAAACTGAGCAATTTAAGGAATAGGGAAAACACACGAATGATTTCAATATTCTGGGACAATCTCGACTTTAAGTCAGTAAATGAAGGAATACAATTGAAATGTTGTCCGCTTCCAACAACTCGTGCTAACTCACGAGACCAGTGACCCATAATCAGTAAACTGATGCCTTGCAAAGGTATTTAAAAGCATAAGCTTTCGAATGTTGCATGACGAAATAGTGAAGCCTAAAAGAAAATGCAATTACCAATTAAAACCTATCAGTTATTCCTCAGTGAATGGGTGGAATTATTTTAACACAACCCCAAGTTTTGAAAGCCGAAGATAAACTTAAGATATTGTGATTAACTTAAAAATTTAACTAAATGTTTTTCAAATTAAATCAATTATATTCAATGGTAAATTTAAAGAACTTAATGCCTTTGAAGAAGAAAATGAAGGTGAATAAAACGAGATTCCTTCTTAAAAAAATTTTGCAATTGAGGTAATTTCAGCGAAAAAGCACTTTTATGGGAAAGTTTCACAACTTGATGTTATACACATTCCATTTAGTATATAAAGTATTTTTGTACGAATTTCCCAGGAACATGATTTTGACTTTTCTTTCCAAATTTTTAATCTCACGAAAGGATTTTCTCACAAGAACGCTTTCATTTTCCAATTTATCTCATAATTTAAAAGATGTTCTATAAATTTCTCCTTAACTTCTGAAATGAAAACAGTGCTTTCGGAAAGAAGGGTAAGTTTAATCTGGCGAGAGATATTCAAAGAGTGAAGGTGATTCATAGCAACTTGCTGCTCTCCTCTTACATAAAAACGTAAACAAAGTGAAAAGTAAGCGTTTCTTCGGAAGCGATGAAAATTTCCAATATATTTCAGAAAAATTAACACTACAAATAAGGAAATATTACCAAAATAAGGGCACATACACCCGGAATTTTTGATCCCATATCTCTAAAATAGAAATTTTTATAAACAAATGATATTTTTACTCTCCAATTCGATTGTAATTTGTACTCAAACAAATGATGATACAATAAATAAGAAGCAGTCCTCCTTTTTTATAAATCCAAAGTAAGGAATGCCAAATTTTAACAGGGCCCACGGGCAACTTAATTTGCGCTTCAAAATGTGGTGAAATAAAAAAAATAAATAATTAGGTTATGAGAAAGCCCAGGTTTTTATCAAAGATAAATATTTTAGCTCCTCCTAACAGTTCACAACGTCATGCACGTGATTCCGAAATGCATTTCCCCATCCAACCAAAGAAAAAGGAAACCGAAAATAAGAGGAAAACAAATACTAGCACTTTGGCGACCTTCAGGTGCATAAAAGGAGTCTTTGTTTCGCCGCCTCCATCAGTTTAATGGGATGAGCACGATTCGGTTGAGTCCATGGCACAGAAATCCATTTTCTCGGTCCATCGAAAGTTAAATGACTCGGGATTTAAAGCGATTTCTCCTCCGATACACTTACTTCACATTGTGAGGAAAAACGTGAAAACAATTTTACTCGGGCGAAAACGCCATTTTCGCCGAACCTATATTTAGAGTGATTTGTCTCCGGGCTTTGTTTCCAGGAGACTTCGTTTTTAATCCGCACTCTTTCACCCGAGCTAATATCGAGTGCGTCCTTGGAAGGGCAGGCACGCCCCTGCCAATTGGCTGCCCTGCGTGCACGCGGTTGATACAAGGAATTTAGCGAATAGGACTTTCCCTCTCCCTTTTGGCAGCTCAATAAAAAAAGAAGCATGTACGGTATCAGGGTCCAAAAGACCGAATCTCTCACATTTTTGGCCAGAGTACGGATATTATTCTGAGAATACAAGGATAGTGTTTTCTTATGAAATGTCTCCAATATGGCATGGAAACGGTTCAAACAGTGGCGCACTCAGGGGGCGGAACCGGCCCACGATTAAAGAACTTCATAGATAGGGTCTAAGTCAGAGATAATAAATTACAACTAAAATATTACGCGAGACCTCCAGATATCCATGTGGACAATGAGTTAGACTTCGGGCGAAAGTGGTTCCGGAGTGAAATGACCTTAGCTAACAAACCACTTTTAATACAATCACTACTTCTTGATATTAGGCAGTAGTCAATCAAAAGAAAGAAGAAAATCTGCTAAAAAGCCAAATATTCCGCCAGGGGAAAAATGGGAAAATTGGAACTAGGATTCTTCGATTTTAATTAATCTTTCTTATCTTCGAGTTATTATTTAATTACAGCGCTTACTTACTTTGGTCGCACTTTTTTATCTATACTATAATGAAATGGTACGAAAGGTTTGAAAGGTAGGATGAAATAAAATGAAAATAAGACTTACTGAATGTATAAATGAAATATCTCGTAGAAAACCTCCTCTCCTTCATTAGCGAATTTCAGCATATTCTTAATGCTGGACGGAAATCGCAATCATTTTTTTAATTATAATAATTAATTCTACTTAATGAATTGTACGCAAATCTTGCCCCTAAATGACATTCCTTTCCCATAAATAGTAAATTCCATCAAATGAAGCTGAAAAAAGTCGAATTGGCAGCACTGATTTGAGACTCTTTGTTACCTCTTGGTGAATAGTCTGCTAGCAAAGTATTCGGCCCAGAGGCATGGCTTGAACCTCAAGCCTTCCTCCACAAGCTACCAAAATCCCTGGAGATGGTACTTACTGAGCAAGATGAGGAGTGTGGTCGCTTGCACTCGCTTTCAAAACTAATTGCAATCCAGAATACTAAAAGGTGAAATTACGCAAAAGTTCGGCACGGTGCCTCTCTTTTAACAGCACTTAATTAGGAGAGGGATATTTATTTGTATTATATTCTGAGCAGCCAGCTGTGTTAGAGTTCACAAGTAAGAATATTTGATGTAAACAAGTTTCAATTCAAAGTTTCACAGGAAAAGAAAAAAAGGTAGAATTTCTTAAAAAAGAAATTTAAACAACAAGGTAAATAATATTTAGGTAGCATAAAAGGTCCTCCTTGAATTGAAAACCACAAGGGGATTGTATTTTCTGTTCGAGGAGTAATTCTTGGTACCTTACTGTTTAGAACCAAATATTTATCGTCATAGAATAATTATAAATAATACTTGTAATTAATAATTAAAAATAGTAATAACAGTAAATAACAATTACAAAAAATATTATAAATCGTAATTCCGTAGGCTCCTGAATAGCCAAGTGGGCAATGCGTTACTTGGTTACAGCGGTACCGGATTCAACTCCCGGTCATATTCTACGTGCAAAATTACCTGAATTGTCGAAGCACTTTTAATAGTAGCACTATACGTAATTCCATGGAACGAACACCTCATCTACTACCTAAGATATAATTTAAAGTCAAATTTCTTTGCGGAGAATCAGCGCTGACAATGCGTCCTTCTATAATTTATTAATTAGCTCTACGAGAAGAAGGACTATTTAAAAGAATGACAAAAACAATGAGACTGCACCTGTTGAGAACATTTCAACTCTGAAAATACATCATTATCAAGCTACAAATAACAATAACTAGTTTCTCTTAGCCATCAGTTTATCATCTCAATTCTATCGATTAAAATGAGGCCAAATTGCGAAGAGATAAGAAATGATAGAAAAAATAGTTGTAATGATCGATGGAGCGAATTAATTAGACCAACTTCCACGCCCTTGCTATAAATATATTACGATGTATACGATTTAACTACCAATTGCTTCTGCGGTTAATTATTTCTCTTTGCATTTTTATGACTGTAATAATTTCTTCCGCCTACTTGGGAGAAGCATGAACGGCGGCCCTGGGCGGGCGCCTACGCGCTAATCCGATTATGCGCAGTGGATGCACGGGGAGGAGAAAACTATAAGAGAGGTAGTCCTTATAACCTTGAGAAGAAGGCGCTCCTATAGAAATCATAATCTCATCAAGTCTATCAGCATGCAAACGAAAGAGAGAAACGCTATAAAAGCGCCACGAACGCCAAAATTTGCATGGGAATGCAGTGGCGAAGGGGAGTGGGCGTGAAGAAAGGGTTGGATAATGGAATTCCGAGGTCAGTTCTTGATCATCGACAATTACTCGCACGGGTATTTAAATCACGCCAGTCATTTAGAAAATAAACACGGCTTTTTTTACGAGAGAACAAAATCTGAGGACGATTTGTATCAAAATGGCATTTCATAGGTACGTGTGAATTCACCATTAGTTCTAGCTTTACTTGAAGGTAAATAGAAAGGGAGCGGCAGGTTTCCCGGATCCGATAAACATCTTCATTCACGTCCTTTCAAGGACTTAAAAGGAGAGTGAATGAAGCCGAGAGTCATTAAGAAGAGTAAGCTATAATACTTGCAGTTGGTTCATCAGTACGAGATGCTCACGAATTTTGAAAGATATAGTACATTTAAAGTGGGACACCAATCAATGACTCCTACTTTCACCTTTTTCCCGATTCTACCATACATTACTCAGAGATCCAATACGAGGGTATAATGATACATAAGTTCTCTTATCTTTGTCTTATCGTTAAGTTATCATCTTGTTCTACCTTCCGGTAGGTTCATGTGCCTTAATGTTCCCTACTCGACGCCATTTCTTTCGCGTCCCATTGTTTATCCCTTCAATAACTTTTATCTTTTTCTTCCCCTATGCTTTTTCACTTGTATTCTACTCTTTATTACGTTCTTTAGTAACCCCTCTCTTTTCAATATTTGACCCACGAGCGTATACGACTCGGTATTAAATAAGTCCAAACTTATCATTAACCGAATAATCACTTTCCCGGTTCTAATAATCAGATTGCTTAGGTCCAAAACGAATTTTACTGTGTTCACCGTCTCTTAGACTAACAAGACTTGTAAGCCGCAGAGAAAGTCCGTAAGTCCAGCATGGGTTCTCGACTCATATTATAAATTAAAACTGTGATTTCAAGAATTTTAAAACCTTTAGTTTTTAACGCAAATCTGAAAGAAAAGTAATAACGTAATCAAATTCTTCCAGAATTAGCAAATAAAGGGTTCGCCATTTATCTTCTTCATATTTCTACACATTTTTAAACTTACTAGCGTATTACTTTCTTAAGACTAAAACGGTAATCTCTCGCTGTTTTTTCGTTTCAATAATATAAGCTTAGTTCTCACATTCATCGTTTTCTCGTTTTCGGTTTTTTATATCGGCCCATCCACCAACGATCGATTGGGACTCTACTGTGCTCCCCTTAAATTAAATTCAATATTGGAAAAAGAGCTGCAAGAAAATAAATGAATTCATTAATTCTGTGACTATGATTGATAGATCTTTCAATATTTTACGCAGATTGATTTCAGCTGTTATTCTGCATTCGTTATAATATAGTTGCAATAACAAAAAATTTAAGTTTTGCGATTTTTTTCTTCTCACTATGACTTTAAAAACGATTTCGGATTTAAATATGAAAATTAATGACAATTTTAATTTTAGCTAAATTCCACCACCAGCAGTAAGGTTCACGAATTAGTCAAACACTTTCGAAAGTTCACTGATGCTTTGAAATACTATCATAACAATTCGAAGAAATTCAACTGGAGATTATTCTCACTGAATGTTATCTATAAAAAATGCACTCTTAAATTAACTCCTAGATATGGTAGTAACATTTCCAGAAAATCTAGATAAATGTAAAATGAAAAATATTGCGAAATTCACATCCAATTTTAAACAGAGCTGACGTTTCGTTTCAGATGAACAAACACTCCGATAATAAACGAGAATACACGTATCATTTCTTCTTAGTTTAAATTAGAGGAGAATAAAATTTAGTTAGAAGCCGCAGTGAATATTCCAGGCCATTGCCTGGAGCGATATTTCTATTTCTAAAGTGAATCTGGCCGAGAAAATACTGTCAAACCGAAACGCATAGTAAACATTTAGATGGGGAAGAAGCATAGAGCAGGAAACGCTACTTAAGACTAGAGTTAAACAGGTACGGATTTTCCAATTGACGCTCCAGGCGCACTAGCTAAGAACCTCAAACATCAAAACTCTAACAATTGTAAAAACGATCTCCGTCAAAGAATGAAAACATTGATAACCTAAGACGAATTCAACCGGACGTGGTGGTGGAGTAGTTAACGAGTAATTACCGTTCCAAGCCCAAGGTCTCGGTTCGAGACCTATCTGATCGGATTTTCCAGGGAAGGGAATGGCTGTACATGTTTGTCAATAATAATTATTAAAATGGATGTAATTGAGATCATCCTCCTGGTTCTATTAAATTATTATTTTTACTATTATTAACAGCCAAGTTGTCATCATCATAGGTAAACCAGCATTCACCTAAAGCTGTATTTATTTCTTTATTTTTTATTTATGTTTAGAAGCTGAAGATATTTATTTGCAATGTGACTTTATGGTGGGGTGGGGTTGCAAATAGATTAGGAAGGATGTGTATCAGTAAGTACTTAGTGAAGTGGGGATATTAAAATGGGAGCTTTGACACCATTGAGCACATTAATGTTATTTTTAAAACGCTTTCTTAAGCGTCTAATTTTCTGTCGTTCACTGCTTTTAGAAATTTTCAGTTTTATACATTTATCGGGTGTTCACCTTTATATATGTTGCGGTGGTTGATTAATTATGTCTACTGTTTTTAAAGTGGGCTGAGTACTCCTTGAAGCTATTTCTATGTTTCTTTTTGTTTGCCATACGTACATTTGATTGTAATTTTCAAAACTGACTTGGTAAATTCCTGATTTATGTAAATTAGGGATATTAGATAAGCTTAATTTAATAATAGAAAAATACCAAAGAAATCTTGCTGTATACTTTTCAAAAGAGAAGAAACGGCTCGAAAATGGGTGACTTTTCATTACAGATGGCATCAAAATAGGATCATTGGATAGTTCGCATAGGATGTGATCCTATGTCAAAGAGTCGACGGCTCGTTGCCTTCTCAGTGTTTAAGTGCTTGTAATGTATGCTCTCGAGACAAACGATTTACTGTATAAGGGTCTATATAAAAGCAGAATTATTGGAGATAGTTGTATGGCTGTGAACTACTGTACGCTGTACATGTTTATTGTGCATTATAATGTGGCCATTAATTTTATCAGAGATAGGTTTACTATCTATGCAGATAATCTTCGGAGAAACATGAAAAACGAGCATCGTAGCTTTCTTCCTCTAAAATCCGCAGAGTGACATATAGCATACACCGCGGTAACGAAAGGGTAAGTAAGGTTCATAGTAGTGTGTAACGCCGATAGTTATATACACCGTTTTCCACAATTTTCCACATCGAGAAATTACCAAGGCCATCTGGCAGAATAAAGTCTGTGGGTGGACGAAGAAACAAATATCACAATAAGCGTGACAGTCGTAATCATTTACTTCGCAAAATAAACGACTCAAATCACGCCATCGACTTAAAAGCGCCAGCCGGTGCCCTTTCTTGGAGAAATTAATATCTGTTTCAAATTGAATAAGGAGCTACCCTTATTCGCCGCATATTTAGCGTAGTGCAGTCTGCGGTGAGAACTCGCGGTGAATTTATCATTCCACGAGGATTGTAAATAATGGGCTCCATTCGGAACAGCGAGCCTTGGCGATCCCTTGAAAATGAACACAAAGGAGGCATGGAGCCAACGGCATATGAAACATATTAATGCCGTGCAAGGGAAGAAGGGCTGGACACAACTATTCCACAGGTGATAGTGAAGGAAGGGGCGCCATGCATATTTGGACGGAAGCTTCCTTTCGCTTGTTTCGAGCTTGGCAAGGTGCACGGACGAAACGAAAGCCGTAGAAGGAAGTGGACCCCCTATTCTTCCACGGAGGAGTTGAGACGTCAACACTCGGGTAATGCTGGGAAAAAAATGAGGGAGAGAATGAAGAGTGTGGGACCCGGAGGACAATAGAAAAGTCTTGGGCGAGAATGAATCGTAACATTTGGAGAAAGCGATGGCGCGAGACCACGCCGAATTTTAAAAAAGAGCACGATCGCGATCCTAAGTGGTATCTGCGGGGAGCCAAATGTCCTTTCTGCTTTCGATTTCGCGGAATGGCCGAACTTACAGATAATGCTAACTAGAGAGGGAGAAAATCTGGGATACAAAATGACCAGAGCAGAGTATGCTAATGGCTAACACAGAACACATGTAATCTGCAAAGTTATTGGCCGGTTTGAAAAATCTGCAAAACAGAGAAACCAGAGGATTTCATAGATACTATTAACTATCCCTACACCCTTAAGGTCAAAAGTGTGCAACAAAGATGGTTGTTATTGACTATTTCTTTAGGTAATCAATTGAAACTTTCGAAAATAAATCAAAATTAATATTATAATGTATATAAGTAAACAATACTGAGTAATAAACTAAAACTTGTGCCGTGTTAGTCATTTCTATACCTTTAAACAACAAAGTTAGAATATTTATTATATTAAATCAAGTATTGCTAAGTACTTGTGTTAAATATTTTAAATATTAATAAATAGCTAAAGAAAGCTTTACAGAAGTGATTAAGCTTTCTAGGTTGGACGAAGGATAAGGTAGTTTGGTAAGTAGATGAAATAAGCACTGCATAATGACCCTATGGTTGACATTTTTCTTAGCATTCAGTTAGGTATAATAGATATGAATGTCACTATACAACATCATTCACCCCTGCATCATATCTTTCACATCATCTGAGCCTTGAACATTACTGAGGCAAAGTACACGTAGTACTGTACTAGCACTGTGTAGTAGCAAAGTACTGTATTAAAGCTCATGATTTACAGATTTCCTAAACATATTGTCGTTAACGTGAATATATAGTATTAATTAACTTTTCAGATAAAATTCATATATCAAGGGTATAACAATGGCAAGTGTTGTGAAGTGTGTTGACTGTAATAAGATTTGCAGGAACGGGGTGAATTGCAGTGAGTGTAATGTAAGGTATCATTTTAAGTGCACGAAAGAAAAGCTAGAGGACTGTAAGTCGGAAAATTGTAAGTGGAAAAAGTGTAAAGGAGGAAGTGCCGAAAAGCTACGGTGGCAGTTGGTGGAGAAGGATCGAGAGATATAGAGGCTTATGGAGGAGTTACAGAAGAGGGACAAAATAATAGAAGAATTGGTGAGGGAAAGAAACAGTGAAAAGAAGCAGGAAAATGCGAGTGATGTGAAGTGTGCCGTAAGAGTAATGGGGGACTCGATGATAAGATACAGCGGAGAGTGTTGTAAGGATAAAAATACAGTTGTGGAATGTTTTCCGGGAATAAGGGTGGAGCAATTGGAGAGGAAAATTGAGAAGTTGGAAGAGGTGAGTGAAGAAGATGTAGTGATTTTACATGTGGGAACGAACGATGTGAAGTCAGCGGAGCACTTGATGGGCAATGAGTGGGACTTGTGTAATACGGCGAAGAAGTGGTTTAAAAAGGCAAAAATAGTAATAAGTGGGATTATAAAAAGAAGGGACGTGCCGTTTAGTTTCATTAGAAAATTTAATGAGTGCTTAGATTGGGTGTGCAGTAGGCAAAATGTCATGTTTATGGATCTGAACTGTTGGTTAAGTGAAGTAGATTTGGGAAGGGATGGATTACACCTAAACAGGAAAGGTTCATTCACGTTCGGTAAATTATTGAAGAGAGTTGTAGACTTCAACTATAACAAGGGAAACTGAATTACAGTGCGGCAGGTGAATTGGCTCACATATCTGTTAATGATAAGAGAGAACATAGTACCGATTGTCAATTGAGAGGGTTTCTAAGGCTTTTGCAGGTTAACTGTCGTAGCGTTTACCATAAAATCAATGAACTTAATACTTTGATAGAATCATGCAATGCGGATATAATAATAGGGACAGAATCTTGGTTAAATGAAGAAATTGCTTCCGCTGAAATATTTTCCGAATAGTATGAGGTGTATAGGAGAGATAGAGTTAGTAAAGGAGGAGGCGTGTTCATTTGCGTCTCTAAACGGTTTTCTAGTTCTCTTATTTCGAAAGATAATGAATATGAGATATTGTGCGTTGAAGTCGAGGACAGGGTAAGTAGGAGAAATTCAGATAATAAAAGCGTATCGACCCCCGGGGAGGACCTCGCTGTGTTAGAGAGGCTAGGAGAAATGACCTGCCGGGAAAGGGACATTAGATCCGTCTTAATTGCAGGAGATTTAAATTTACCTTAGGTCAACTGGTCAGGGGAAGAATGGACAGGAGGTAGGGTGCAACATCTGATAAATACTCTCGTAAGGGAGGGAGGTTTCATACAGGTAGTAAACAATCCTACAAGAATAAATAGCGTATTAGATCTATTCCTCTTGAAAACACCGGAACTCATCAAGGCTTGCGAGATTTTACCAGGAGTTAGCGACCACGACGCAGTATATTTGCAGCTCCTTTGGAACAAAAATATCGGTATTCAAACAGAAAATAAAATAGTTTACAGTTTTCATCGCGCTAACGTTGACGCTTTCCGGGACTACTTGAAAAACGAATTTGAGGATTGGGCTAGTAAGGGGTCAAACATAGAGGAATTATGGGAAAACTTTAAGAAGATTCTGAATACAGGAATAGAGAAGTATGTATGTACCAACAAAAAAACTTAAACGGAATGCGGACCCTGAGTATTATAACGCGGAAATTAGGAGACTGAAAAAGAAATCAAGAAACTTACACAAAAAGAGAAAACTCAGCGAACAGCATAATATCAAACATAGGGCGGTAATTAGATTGCTAAACAGCAAGAAAAAATATGCAGAGAACAAATTTATAGAAAATTCAATTATCAATAACGGTAGCAACAGTTTGTATAAGTATGTAAAACGCCGAAGAAGGGGAGAACGCTAAATAGAAGCGATAGAGGGATAT
Source organism: Ladona fulva (assembly GCA_000376725.2). Lineage (NCBI taxonomy): Eukaryota > Metazoa > Arthropoda > Insecta > Odonata > Libellulidae > Ladona > Ladona fulva. Next base: position 202,238 of record KZ308385.1, on the reverse strand, counting down.
CAAGGAAATATTATAACAACCGGTAGTGAGATAGCTGAAGAATTCAGACACTATTTCGCAAGTACTTACAAAGATCCGGATCAAACTAGTAACTTAAATCCATTCGAATATAAAGCTAATTCATACCTACCTTTTATATTATGTTCAAAATATATATTAAAAAGAGTTAATAAGTTAAAAAACAATCAATCTCAAGGTCCAGATGGTATACGAAGCGAAGCTTTAAAGTTAGGAAGCCGCGATATAGTTCTTTATTTAAAAAGAATATTCAACGTAGCCATTAACAACGGTCAGCTACCAGAAGATTGGAAATCTGCCACAGTAGTTCCAATACACAAAGGAAGAAGTAAAAAGTCATTGAATAATTATAGACCTATCAGCCTAGCAAGCGTGGTGTGCAAGGTATTCGAAGTAATTATAGCGGATTATTTAAAACTCGTTTGGGAGTCAGAGGGGTGGATTAATGAAAATAAACATGGATTTAGGGAAGGTTTCTCCTGCGAATCACAAATATTAGGACTATATCAAGATTTAATAGAAGCACAGGACCGGGGAGAACAGATAGATGCTGTTGTCGTGGATTTAGCGAAGGCTTTCGACGTGGTAGATCATAGCTTACTGTTGCAAAACATGAGTATGATGGCTGTGGACTCAAGGATAGTGAAATGGACGGAGGCCTTTATTCGTAATAGAACACAGAGAATAAAAGTTGGAAATATGATGTCAGATACAGTTAAAGTAACTTCAGGGGTAGCACAGGGTATTTGGGCCGTTATTTTTCCTAATATTTATTAACGATATGCCTAACGTTATAAAATCTCGTGTACGATTATTTGCGGACGACTGCATAATCTATAGAGTTATTAGAGGGAATGGCGATTGTAACGATTTACAAAGTGATATTGATGAGTTAAGCAATTGGGTCACTTCAAACAAACTGGACATCAATATAGGTAAATGTAAAGTAATTAGCTTTAATAAGACCAAATTTCAGTATCTTATAATATCGGCGGTAATGTTTCAGCGAATTTGATTTCTTGGTTAATTTAGGCTTTATCGATCTTCAAGATGAAAAGAAAAACTGGTGAACTATTTTCACTTGGTTTATGTATTCCTCAAACATTTTTACCAAATTCTGCAATATTTAAATTAATTCAGGCTTAGATGATCTCCTTTTTAAACTAAACTGCCAAAAATATGTCTTAAAAATTGTTTATTGGTAAAAGAATTCCTTTCAGTCTTACGGAAGTGTGGTTCAACTCAAGGGTTGGGAAGTACTATTATTCGACATGTACCATTCGGCTGTCATGAGAGACCTTTAAGTTGTAAGTAATTCTAATAAGAGACCTTAATGTTCCTATATGAAATCATCAGGTTATACCTACGTAGGGCACTCGTTATATTATAATGGTTAAAAATCGAAATCTTTCAAAGGAAAACAAATTATTCGCTAAGTACCCCGGAACGGAATAGTTTCCGCTTTGTTTACAATGGACCTAATTAAACAAGACGGTAACTAGGCTGTTTTTGATTCCCGCATTTGTTTCAGGAAGCGACAAAAAGTCTGTATTAAACTTCAAAAAATCCCGCACGAGGTCCAAGGGTCACGGGTTCCTCACTTCTGATTCGGCTTGACCCGAATTTTATTTTAATACAGGGCATCGATCCGAAAACCGAAAAAGATGTTACTTTTGCCGGATAGAGAAACCGAACCCTAACCTAAAAATTAAAATTCTCGAACCCGAATCGAAACCCTAAACCGTTATTTATTCCTTTCTGATTTTCAGTTACAAAACAATACCATTTTAACCCAGATTAAACTGATGAACTTCTTCTAAATACTATGGGTAACAGCGACGTGCTACTAACTAAAAGGAATGCTTTACTTTCAAATTTATCTTATCTAATATTTCTTGTTTACTTTATAAAACCGCAATATATATTACAAATAAATATGATATTATCTCATGGCATAAACTTCACTTAGTAAAACAACTTTCGGAAGTGCTGAATGTTTTAACGAGAGAAATGAAAATAAAACGATCCGGATAGGTTCGATGTTGGCAGACGGAGCAATACCGGAACTGAACCGAAATTTGTTTTTCTCGTTGAATTGGAACGAAAAATATTACAGTTCGACGCCCTTCCGTAGCAAGTGTGCCATAGAGTATAAAAGATTAAGCAGTACTGTCCCAGAAGAAATACTAATGAGACAATCTAAACTAGAAATAACTATCAAATCCTGCACAGCGCAACACCGGGTTGACTGTGGCTATATCGTGGATTTCCTAGCGGAAACGGCGCTTAAAAGCAAGCGGAAGAAAAGCAATTAAATGGGAGAACCCGTTCCAAAGCCCACGTCGCCACTCCACTAACACTAACGCTGTTAGGTCATCTCATTACCAAGCTTTGCGGATAGCCGAGGAAGAAACAGATCATCTGAGACAGCCGTCGGCTATTAATCACCACCTTTTCCGTGGCTTTGTTCCAATGTCTTGTTTTGAACAAGGGACGCGAACAGTGAAATGGACGCTTGTCCTTTTTATGAGCCGAGAAATCGATTTGGACGGATTCCAGGCGAAGTGAGGGCTGCCACATGGTTTGCTCCGGATAAGAAGAGAGCAAGACGCACGGAGAAAGAGAGAGTGAATCTTGTGTACAGGAGGTCGACGCACGAATCATTTGTCAAGATCAAGGTGTCGCCCGAAAATCGCGGAGACTTGGACCATCCGCTGTGCGGTTGAAAATGTAAAGCGTTTCGTTATCTATTATCTTCGAAGAGTGTATTTTGGCCCTTATGGATGATAAAGAGTCTTGTGGGCACAGGGGATTGACTTATTTACTCAGCCCCGCCACACTGAATTAATGGGATCTGTCCAGGGCGTGGCTCGAGCCATTGTGTTTAACAGAGGTAAAAATGTCGTCTGGTCCGTTTCTGATATGATTAAAGAGCTAGACGGTTATCTGCCATACCTGTCTACTGCCATTGTTTCCGTTCGTGAAGTAATTTAATTGATAACAGGCAGTTTATCAAGCGTGAGATTTGGACGCTCCCCTGTTGGAGAAATCGCTAGTTTTTAGGAATTTATCAAGGAACTAACACCTGGGTATATTGAGTTAAGTTTTAAAACTTAAACGAAATCATGAAAATATACATACGTATGACGAAATCTGCTTGAAACCTTGATGAGATCAATACTATCATTTGTTAGCATCAGACTATGAATAAAATTGAAGATTTGGATAAGATGATGAATATTAATAAGAATGGGATGAAAGGATGATATTTAGGTAGAGAATCTGGATGAAGTTTACAGGTGTTTAACAAATCTCCGAAAATGCCCAATGTAAACGCTCGAAATTGTAAAAAATACGTTAGAATGTAATTTAAGGAGGAGTTCGAGATGTTGTAGGAGAACGTTTTAAATTTTAAAAGTTTGCACATTCATTACTTCTAGTTCATGAATTGTAATTATATCTTAGAAAGTACTGAAGAATATCTTTAAGGGAAGTAAAGGAACATAAACATCTACCAAAACTATCTAAAAGCAGAAAAATCTAAGACATCCACTTAGCAGAGCAGGTATTTTCCACTAAGTAGTCGCTTTGAATCTCTTAAACAGATTTGTACTATTTAGCGTTAGACTTTTCACCTAAGACAAACATATAAGGTTGTCATCTCTGACTGTAATGATTTTCTTTGAGCTAATCATAAGATATGGCTGTAATCGATCGCCTTCATTAGAAATCAATAATAAGGAATGTTCACATTTAAAATGCCTTTATAGAAAAAGGTTTCATCGCGATAAAATATATCCTAAAAACTAAATAGATGCAATTCATACAAAAATATATGAATAGCTAAACATAGCTATATTACAGGATTCGTAAAATCTCATAACTTTGTATTCTCTATTGTTACAGTTCGGAAGGTTTTTCACTCCTCGTGGCACATTTTTAATGGATACAGCAGCATTTCATATGGTAAATAATTTTGTTTTTGAAATGAGAAGAGAGAATAAACTATTCATATCCTAAAAGGAACGGAGCATTTCAGAGTTTATTGAGAAGAATTTTACATAATGGTTTGCAGAAATATGAATAAAATGAACATTTGCGTAAATGAAAAGTTTAGCTATAACAGAAATCGCAGTCTCAATCTCCGCTAATTAAAGACTTGATTATAATTAAAAACGGCTATGAGATGGTGACTGAAATGTTAAAAAGGTTCATATATTATACGCAAGGCTTCCTCTAAATACGAGGAAATTCTACTGCTATTTTGAATCCATATCAGCAACATATTTTAAAATTTTTATTTGCCCTCTAACTTCAATACGCAAGTAATCTTACTAATCGGGAAGTTTTTGAATGTATAAGAATACATGACGGTGACACATAAATAATGAAAGTCGTGACAAAGAGAATGCCTGCAAAAATTCAACGCGGCTATGCCTTGGTCACGGTCGTGCTACCCTCCACACCATCCGTTAACATTCCAGGCGAACGTGCGCGATCACGACGTCAAAACGTTTTGAGCGAACCCTTTTTAAGATCATGAATATTTCAGGATCAAAGCGAGCGGGATCTCATCCGAGGAGGGAACTTTTTACGGGTATCTTTGTCTATATATATTCTTTGCGTACTTTACGGTTTTCTTTTCCCGACGGTCCCCCGAAAATGTTGGCAGGGCATTTAATTTGGACAGGAAGGGATAAACGCAAGTTACTAAATATTTTTGAACCGAAAGAGACGGGCCAATTTATCCTGTATGAGCGCTCATTTCGCTTAAGGTTCCCATTTGACAATCCGCCAATACCGAATTAACTTTGACTTAGGGAGGAAGTAAAAAACGACACGGGAGAGAATAACCGCACCAATAAGAAGAGCGGGAAGTAAAATTTTTCTTCATCTCGAAAACAAGTGTCATCAAAATTCTTATCTCGCTAACGTTATACTAGAGATAGAACTCCGTCTAGGCATCCAGACAAACTATTCACGAATGCCTTCGCTCCCAAACATTTCGTCGCGTCCAAAACAAATATAAATAAATACGCACGCGAGAATATTTTAATCACTTGTAGGATGAAATTTTCTCAAATATTTCTGTGCTTGGAATATAGGGTTGTCATAAGCAGATTTGGCAGAAAATAATGAAGTCTACACTTTAAATGGGTTTGTATGTGCTGCCCATGGAAGAAAAGATGCTACCAAAAATGTGAAAATAATCTGCCCAAGATGTACATACTTTCAGTATTATTCATTATGGATTCAGAAGATATCTACAGTTGATCTCATTTTTCCCTTTTCCATCTAAGACCTGAAGCCCACATAAAGAAAACCCGAATAACGATGAAATCTGCTAATTTGTATATGTATTTTGTATATGTATACAATAAGCACGAAGGTAGTGAGTATATACTGTTTGTATCATGCATTAGAGTGTAAATATCACGTGATTATGTAGGCATAAGACTACAAGACTTCCACCAGGCATACAGCCTAACCTCAGTTTATTTATAATAGTAATAATAATAATTGGGTTAGTACTTCCCCTAACCCGCATTAAGTTCATCTTACGACGACAGGTCCTTCGCACTTTGCGTAATCTTCGTTGGTTTCTCATCACGAGCATTTGTTGATAAGATGGTTTAATGCGCCATCAACCGCTGCATATGCGTATAACAAACACTCTTCCTCCGTGGTCCTTATCTGCTGTGAGCGGGAGGCTAGGCCTTCCATTTGCAAATTTCTGCCCCTTCGGAGGACGACGTGATTTAGGTCGGTCTTCGACCCCCGGGAGTGGTTTCCAGATCCCGCGTTCCGTTAGCATACTGATGAGGACCAGAGTCTAACCCGCCCTGTCACTCTCCGGCTAAGAGGATTCGGGTTTGAGAGAGGGGCGGTTACGAAGATTGCCTGATTTTTTTTTATTGCTCCGCAGCGGAACTTTAAATGCGCATTCATTTCGAGCCGTAGGGAAGATGTTTGCAGCCGCGATGACTGGATCTCTTGGTATGCGCAGGCGGACACAGCTCCGGGCGCTACTTGAACGAATGTTTTTAACGGAGAGTGATTTTCGCCATAAAAGCGCATACTATGAAATCGAATTGTTTTTCCGCCTTGGTGATGTTTCGACGTCTCGGAGCAATGCATAGGAAGGTGTGGGTACGGAAGGGATCCATTGCCAGATGCAAGATAAGACCTCAAAGGACGATGGCCTCTTCTTCACCCCGATCTTGAAGTCGAATTTAAAGCGGCTTGATGCTTAATCAGTACTTTCGTGCCCATATTAAGTATTACTTAACTGAAATTCGTGGTTGAACATACAGCCATCGAGTTCGTCCACCATGTTGCGGATGGTGCATCTATAAATGGAGGTAGCGGGCAGTAAGCAACCGCACGTCTAGCATGTAGTTGGTCCTTACTTGGGTAAGATGGCGTGAATATGATACGAATTCCTTCTGAGTTGGCAGTAGTTGCCCCCAAACAATTCTCACCCAATTAGCTGGGGGAGGGGCAGCAGCTCTCCTTCATATGAGTAAGATACCACAATGATTTGCCCAGCAACATACACTAATTCAACTACAGTGGTAATCCCCGTTTTCGTTAGGAAGGCACTCGGCGTACCGAGAGAGGGGAAAAAGTGTAGGAGATGGGGGCCTTTTGAGGGGTAATTGCCACTATGCCTAATGCTTTCGCCTGCTCAGGAAGCGCTGCCTCCCCTATTTTCTGACTTGGACTGGACTAGGCCCATGAGCGCAGTAGGCTACTGAGTGTGCCTTCCTAACGCGAACGAGCTGTAAAATATTTTCTTTGACGGTTGTAGTACCACGATGAGGAAGGCAACGGTAAACGATCACATTGATTTTTCGAGGACCGATTTTCAACTTAAGACATTATGAACTAAAATCCAACTCTCACATCCTGCTGGGCTGATTCTCACACAAAATACAAATGTGTACGAGGTTGTCTGAAACGTTTTCCAACACTTCAGAGGCCCATCGAGAATTACAAAAAAGAAAGGGAAAGAGACAAAGGAGGAAAAATACGAGTATTACATCATTATATAAATTAACTGATTATCGGTTAATTTGTCTGGAGACATATTTAACAAGAATCAACTGAGTTCGGTGAAACCAACTGTAGACGACTAGATAACATTGTTTCTTCGGATAGCACGGTTAGGGGAATCTTCCTCCAGACTCAGGCTTAACTGCTGAATTATCCGACTGCCCAAGTGATACCCGAATGGGTTGTAACCCTAAACATATCGCTTAGAGGCAGGATAGCTTCGTAAATAACATACCCTTTCATATTAAATCTTTAAACGTTACCTATCTATATTTATTTGTTTTGGCTCCTCTTTCCTGTTATCACCTTAACTATTTTGGCAAAGAAAGTGGTGCAGGAAAACACCAGCATAGTTCTATTCATGAACTGTATTTCATCTAAGATACTCCACCTAATGTTCTATTTCAAGATTTGAAGTTCCACATTTACTGAAACGTAATTAAGTTATTATATTTCTCAGTCTCGATAGTCAGTATAAAGTGGAATGGAAAATTAAAAATCCTTGAGTTTATTTGGAGATTAAGTTTTTTTTTAATCTTCGTATAATATTGATGACAAGCTATTGGATACATCCAATACGTCACTCCGAGTGCGACCCGATGGTTTCACGGGAAACTATATGGTTTCACACTCTGCCAAATAACTGCGACTTTCTAATGGAGGAAAGTTTCCCCATCTCACCATTAGCTGTAATGGAAGAAACGTTTCTAGGCATAAAATTAAATCCTCTAAAAGAAATCATAAAACCCCCTTCAGAAATAAAGATAACTCAAGCGTCTAGGTATGACCGTAAAAATAATTGAAAAATAAGTCATAGAAAACTATACGGACTAACTTTACTATTATGACGACCAAATATCAACAACATGAGAGGTGATGGTGAAACCGAGTATCTCCAAAGGCTATGTTGTACAATTTTGGGAATGATTTAAAAGTTTGCGGGCGGGATAGAGCCATGTACTCAGAAACAGTGTTGATGTCATCGCACCGTTTGGAGGAGAGAGGAAGAGATTAACGGATGTGAGGAAACGAAAGGAGAGAGATGGGACTTCGAGATGAATGGAAGCGAGGGAGACCAGTTATAAGGGATAAGGAAAAGTCGGCTAATGGAGATGTCAGTTTTTCCACTTTTGTCGTTTTTCACGAACAACTGCGTCGACTAAATTTGAGAGCTTTATATGGAGCTCAGCTGAAGGGAATTGAAAAATTTTCTCCATTAGAGGCCCAAACCTTTCACAGAGAGAACTTATATAACTCTAACATGAACGACTAAGTATGGAAAAAATATTATTCCTAAAAACCTTCAAGCGACGTCAAAATGTTTACTTTATATTTTTATTATAGGATGGATATCATAGGTCACTATTTTTATTATGAGATGTTTCTTTTTTGTTCTGACTACAAACAATTGACGCGGGCATGAAAAGAGTGTCTCCAGAATACTGTCGATTACGATTTGTAGTCCAAAGAGATGAAAATTCTTGGTTAACGTTTGTTCTTTACTTTAATTATATACATTGAAAGTAGTAATTTCATTCATAGTCTGAATATATGTAGATAATTACACTTAAGCTCTGTTTCCAAAGCTCATCTCAAACATAATATTAAATGAGAAATATGTGCGTTAAAGAGACTCCAATCCAGGTCTTCCACTCTTATGAGGGGATACTCTGATCACAAGTAAGTGAAAGACCTGAGTCGACCCCCAATCATGCCGATATTTTTCATTTACGTTCATCCTTTGGATATTCCGACAAGCCTATATATGTGCAAATTTCTTATCCAACCATTATCCGTAAACCGATATTTATATTGTTTCCCGTTCGAGTGCCGTTAGGCCTAACAGACCTAACATGAGCAGTCTTAAATTCAATCGCTAAGATCTGCAGAAGCTTAGAGAATGAATCCTGATTATGCTGTACACAACAGAAATGCCCCAAGATTTAAGATATCGCCTTTTTCAGGTTTGTTAAAGGAAATCATTTTAAAAAAAGAGATTTTTATTGCTGCAGTAGGTTAGTAAATATCCGAAGTATATTAAACCAGCATTTTTCAATTTAATTCGGCCAAGGAAAATCTACAACTCAAAGGAGAAATCTTGGAACTCCTACCAGTTATATCGTTTCACATTATAAAATTAAAGTACGTATAAATAAATCCTTCGGTACATATATTCATTAGCCTGAAGGCTAGTCGGATCCTTATTCCATAGAACATTATCTACGAAAATCTATTGAGATGGGATGAGACAACTTGGCAAGATGCAAAATGAGGTACTTTGCCTATGATTTCATTCACTGAGCAATATTTCACCCAGCCGTATGCTATGGGTTGAAAAAGTCCACATAAGTACCGCAGACCCTATGAATAACTAACATCATCATGAACGCAATTACTCAACACCATTTATATCTCAATAGCTTTTATATTACCACAGCTACGAACAAGACAGATAAATTAAAATGAAAAACAATTTTTCATCTATCGAATAATCAAAAAGACACTAAACGTATTCCGTTAATCAAATTACGACAACAGAAACGTATAAAAAATTATACTGATAAAATTGCTTGTCATGCAAATTATTCCCCTAATGAGAACCCTAAAAAAAAACTCGGGTTTCTGATTTTAACCTTTAATTCCTCAATCAAGTTTTAGGAAACGCTGAATCAAACATTAAAAAGACTCGATTTAAGGCAACATTTATCTGACTATTTCTTGACTATAGAAGCTGTTTCTTTTGCAAATGCATGAAACTTCACAGAAAATGTGAGCGTTTCCACGTATTCTCTTTTTAGATTAACGGAAGATCACCTATTACACCTACTCATTACCACACAATTTCATTTACATCAGGCCGTTACCGAACGTATTGTTTGCAAAGTGAAAGATCCGGAATCATTACCATTCTTGCTTAAACGTGCTTCCATATCCATAAACTACCACGCAGAAATTTTTCCAGCGGCTTCATCGCGAGGAAGGTCTATAGAAAATTGTCTTGTTGCAATCCTCGATGTGAGGGTAACTCATGGCATTAAATTCCAATTCTCCGACGGATAATGCGATTCTTCTCTTACAAGAGACTCTTAGAAGATGAAAACTAATGTACTTGTACAGCCATTATACAGGCATACCAGAAATTCTTTGTAGTAGTCATTAAGGGAATGGAAAATCTAATTTTGCACGCAATGCCGCAACACAAGTTTTTCATGCCCATTTTTTAAATATTAAAGCAATTCAATAAGTTGATACGTTAAGTTAGAAAAATTATTAAGTTTCTTTAAAAGAGGAAGAGAGATCAATAGAAATTCAGCTGCCACTGAATTCGATGCCAATTTTTTGATGGAGATCAAAAACACTACCTACTTAATTAAATTATTATTAATGAGTACAACAAAACTACTAGTTGGTTCTCAACGAGAAAGATCGGAGGATAACATGTAATTTTGTTTATAAAGAGGGGAATCTAACATTCCTTATATTACCGTAACTAGAAACTGTAGTGCTGTATTACTAGAAAGAGGAAATAACTTTTAATCGCGTGAGGACTCCCTCTCATTTCATTTCGCTAAAGCCCGCAAGCGATACAGTGCTCTCTTTGATAACCATCCCACTTGTTTTTATCGAACCAGAAATCATAAGGAACATGTAATTCACCCTTTCTGCGCAATGAAGACTTTTATTAATGTGCCAAGCTTGAACTGTGCAGTATATGATTCACCAGCTTTAGGCAAACACACATACCCACATTTTCTCATCCACCCAACTTTGTCTATAGATTATTGAACTCTCTAATCATAGAATTTACCCTAAATAATGTTAAGTTTATCAACATAAGTTTAATTTAGGAACTATAAGCCAGAGGGCACGCATGAAGTCAATGAGAGACGTATTCCTGTTTTTCATATATTTTAAAAAGCCACACCATAGTTACATGGTATAAAATACTCAAATTCAAATTTGATTTAGTTAATATTATTACATATTCACCTGAGTCTAAAGTTTTAAAGTATAAATAAACAAGAAGCTATAATTATGAGAATGAAAATAGTAAACGATTATTTCAAAATATTAGTAATGAAGATGAAATAAATAAATTAAAACTGCAGTAATAAAAAGTATACCATTTAACGAATACTTTCGCTCAAATCTTTGAAAGCCATGAAAGTCATTCGCAGCAATTTCGTGAGATGATATTTAGTTTCAGGTGTGAATGATATTTCGACTTCACACACTATGACTATCTAGTAAAATATTAGTTATTTAGTTAATTTAACGAGATTCGGCGAAAAGTTCTGAAATTAAAAAACGGATTAAAATTTTCAATGGGACTCACACTTAACGAAAAGCTGTATTTGCCTCCGTTGTTGAAAGTCATTCTCATGGAATCGAAATATCGAAAAATTGCAAACCCTTCAACCAAGCATGGAAAGACCGTTAAAAACGAGGAAGCGAAGCAAGGGGACTCCTGTTTGATCATTCCAACGCACTGTTTTCCTTATAGTCGGAGAGATGACTAACGGCGAGATATTCGAGAATGAAACCGACACGCGTCTATTTTAACGGTAATCCTCGGGAATGAGAGGGGAAATGTGGATATCGCGGAAATAAAGTGTTCTCGGTTGTTGTAATGATTTATCGATCAACATTTCTGACTTGAGCAGATCGAAATGATTCGTCTAGCCGTAAAAGGGTCGTTCCATACAAATGCAAAGCGGCTCTGATGTGACTCACCGTAAGCGTTGAATGGTTAATTCAACTGCCTTGTGGCAAATTATCGACCCTTGACTCTCGGAGAGATTCTCGTGAATTTAGATTTAATGCCACGCGAATGAATCACTTAGAGATTGTCCCTTCTTAGGCAGTAAAGGATTCCCAAACTTATATTTATAAACAAACTCGTAGAGAGATCTGCTAGAGGATTTAGTCGAAACCTACATCTTCTTCATATCCCAAATCGGTGGAAAATATACTGCAGCCGGAGGATTCCTTAATTTGTCCCATGAAGATCAATAATCAACGAGGCATATATATTTATTATCGGTAATATTAAACTATCTGATGTCATTATCCTTCCATTACAAAAACATCTAACGTCAAATTTCGTTTCGTTCGCCACCCATTTTCTTTTCAAATTTTCATCAAAAATAATGGTCATCAGAAATATGGAATAAGAAAGAAATTCAATAGTGAAAATTTCAGTTAGTTTTGAAGGTCTTCACACCCTCCTTCTTGAGGATCTTTTCCTGCTGTGGTGTATTTTTTCCTAAGTACACACTTGGGTTTTAAAACCCACGAAGTTGTTTTTTCTGTGCATTTTTTCAACGTATCTCTCTTAAATGTCATATGACTTTTTATGTAAGTGTTTGGGACTTGATAGTCTCAACCTCGTCCGAATAAAGTCGCATTATTATTATTACATATTAGTGTTAATAATTTATTAGGGCTGGGACTTAGTCGGTGTGCCTGCTTGTCGTAAAGGAACTCGAAATCCAAAAGATATCGTAACGCGGGTCAGGAATCGTAATCTGAAGCGTAATCTCCTAAACAACGTGCATCGCAATGTGATTTTATCGTAATGTGAACCCATCGCCAAGCGGAGGTCTACATTGTTCAATTCCGAAAACAGCTGTGATGCAAATCTGCATATTTTAAATTTATGGTTATAACATTTCCGTCCCCCCAATGATGGAGAATTGACAAGAAATAAATGCGTAATATTGTCTCATTGGCACTGCATACCCATTAGAGTGGAAAAGTAATTCAGAAGAATGCCTTAAACGGGTCATGGAAAATTCAACGGTAGCGGTGATGTAACCAGAGACTTGTTCTTACACTCTTAGCGTAGGAAGTCGATGTTTCACGTTGGGATGATGCGACGAAAGTTGACTTATCGAATCGGAGATGGAAAGACTTATGCAAAATAATACAGGCACGGAGGTGTCGGAGGCCGGTCGCGATGGCAACGAAGGGTTCAACATAAAAACGTGCGAGAGACATGATTGCCTTTCCCGCACATCGATGGACGGGCGGCTGATTGCGAAGTGCTCTCCTGTTTCGGAATGCATTTGCATACAATGACGAGGCGGAGGATCGCGGGTGCTGACGTCACCGCTCATTTTTCGATCGCAAACACTTCCACGGCTGTGGGAGCCGATTTTTATTTCCCTTAGCTCACGGTGGCTTTTGGACTCGAGCGAGATAAGCTGTAATGAAATGCGACGGGAACGAGGTCGGGATTGTAATGAGGTTTGAATAAGCAGGTAAAACTTGGGAAAAGGCCGACTGGCGTGAACGCTACTGGGCAAATAAAGAATCGACGGGAAGACAGAATAAATTATTCGAAATATGAATGGTTCGGAAAGCAGTTAGGGTTATTCGCGTTCAAGGCAATACAAATAAAGACCTGAGTTCGAGTACCAGTGCCGTCGATACTTCTTGCTTCTATTTATCCTTGAGCAAATATCTCTTTTCGAAGATTTATTTTTGCAAGTTTTATGAAAAACAGCAAGCTAACACCGTTTTAAATAATTTTCACTATTTTTTTAAAGAACATGTACTCACGACGCACACAATTCATGCTATGGGCGCTTGCAATAGGCAGATGCGCTATGATTGCCAAGGAAGAATGTAGATTACAAAAAAATTATTTTCATTTGTTAAATGACAAAAAGAACAATGCAATGCCGTTTAAGCACCGATAAAGGGGTAATATCATGAAACAAAAGGTGAAAACTAGATGTGATAGCTTTCAAATTTCTAAACAACCACAAATGTAAAAAAAACTCGAAAACTCAACTGGACGCATTTGAAAAGTTATTGAGTAGACCTTCAGGCTATCAGCTTAAAGGAGTTGTGATAACGGCCAAAAGCCGACGAAACAACCCTACAACGAAGTCGGTAGTCAATATCCAGTTAATTGTATATTACCAACTACGAGTGAATACCTAAAATTACGTATAAGCTTTAATTTGAAAGAAAATATGAAGTGCACAAAGAAGTAAGGGATGATGATCTCTTAATAGCTACTAGTTTACCTAGCGTTTGATAAATTAAGGGTAGTTGTTTCATTATATTCATGCCTTACGATATAAAATCGCTATCGCGATATGCTCACTCAACATTTATACTCACCGAAATCGTGAATTAAAAAATAATACAAAAGTGTCTTCGATTAGAAATAAAAATAGGCCAATCCCAATATATACATTACTGCTCTCAGATATTCAAACTATTGTTGGAATAAGTTGACTTAAATTTACTCCTAACAAGCCAGCGAAATTTTAATTACAAATTCACCGCAACACTAGATCAACACCAATTAACTTCCGTAAGGTTACGAACACTGGATGCTTAAAAACCAGTGGTAACGTATCATATTTAGTTGGTTTTCTGTTACGTACTTGACTCGAAAATATTACATCTTCTGCCCACACTATTTTCCTGTGCTCATGTCTTCGCAATATACCAAATTTTAACGGAAGATACCCTGATCAACAAATCAAATTTTTTATTAAACATCATTATATATAATTTCCGAGTGATATTAGGGTAACAAATGGTAGACTTACAAATGTCTGGGTAGACAAATGGCTATGTAGTTACAGCTAACGCGTACGTTCGTTATCGAATAATGCCAGTAAGGAAAAAATAGGCCAAAGTTGTTATAAAATGCCATTCCCTAATCGACCCGAATAAAATTCAAACAACTTACTTGCGAAAGTCTGATTTAATTAAGTTCGCAATTTCACTGTTACTGTCGATCCTTGAAATTTTATGTTAAAATTTCGCAAATGTCCCTTGCTCTGTAACGTGGGATGCATTTCCTTAGAATTTCAAAGGTTATTTCAGTTGGTAGAGAATATTATTAGCGAGTCCATTCCCGGCGGTCCTTTTGCAAAGAGGCGGCGACAACCCATCTGATTAATGTCTCGAACGGTACTATTCGGCCGAATTCTTTTAAAGAATCTCTTCCATTCTATAGGAAGAAATTCTTGAACTTTTATACCATACTAGTATGTATAATGAATAAGGTTCTAATGCGGACAAAATATTTTCCTAAATCATTAGATTAGTGATTGAGAATGAAAGTTTAGTTAACAGTTTAAATCACGTGCTAAGAAATATCTTTAGATCTCTACTTCCTATTACGTAGGTAAAAAGGATTTGGAATTTAACTAACTTCTCAATCTACGCTCTAACTTTCATTCTTATATTATTTCCTGACCTATAAATCTGCATAAATACTATCCAGAGGAAATTCTGGATATATATTTAGAAAAAAGACAATTTAAGCCACTTTGTAACCACTTTTTTAATTGCTTTTTCAATGGTTTTCGGATTATACTCTTAAATATAGCTTCAACACTTTTCAAAAGATCGTCAAAGTTACACTAACTACGTACGAAGTCGCTTTTGAAACGTATGTAAAGAGGCGCACTTAGGTGTATTTCGTATGAACGATTTACTTTATGCAATACATATTCCATAACTCAGGGAAAATCACGGCTTGGTACATACATGAATTCCATCCTTCAACACAAAGCTCTTTTATCCAACTTGGAGAATATCTACGAGTAATAGTGATCCGGATTATTGTGAAAATGTTTCTATCGAACACTTACTTCAGTTTTCTCACAAAGAGAACCTCACAGAATCATGAGGAAGAGGAATTTTCTCTTTAAAGGGAGTGGAATATTCGTCCCGGAGGCTGATTTGAACTTCAAACTCTCTACTAATAACTAACAAGAGCGAGAGCATGTGGATCATTAGGCAAGATGAGAAGTTTGGCAGTTTGCCTTTGCTTTCCTCACTGAGCCAGAATGCTGTAAGTGAACAAAGTTCTCATGAGTGCAGTACAATGATCCTATGAATAGCACGCTTCACAATTATCAGTGAGAAGGGACCAAAATGAATGCATCATTTATTACCACCAATAGCTATTAGTAGTATTAGTATGGTATTCACCGATAGCTATTAGTATTCCATCATCGCAGCCATGACCAAAGGATATGAAAGATGGATTGTGCTCTATCCAGAACCAGAAGACATATGAAAATACAGTATAACCTGTCCAATGTGACCACTTATGGAACCATCCAAAAGAGATTACCTTATATAGATGGTCACTATAGGTTATTAGATGCTAGGAGAGTTTTCATCATTTAAAGTGATTATAAAATACTCTAAAATTAATTCTCTTGCAAAATATGCTTAATGTAGGTTTAGATTATTAAAAAATGGAAAGAAAGAAAGAAATTAAAAAGTGACATACAATAAAAAGACTACTTGATAGATCAGTTTTCTCAAAGAGGAAAATTTTATTTTTTAATATGATTTTATAAATCCGTCTATTGTTATTTGAATTGATTTTTGCAGCATTTTAAAAATTGTATCAGCATTTATTAGAAATTTTTAAGAAAACCTCGTGAAAACTTTTTTCCTTTCGACTTAAAGTGAATTGTAAATTATTGGAAATTAAATCTTTTGGTAAAATATAGAATGCAAGAGTTTTGTTTAAATATGTTCACTTTAAATGAAGTATATTTCGTTTGTGGCTTCCCGCATAGGTAGACAGTGGTCACAGTAGATAGGAGGTCATTATACGAAAACATATGTGATTCATATCAATTCGGTGTGAGCCTACAAAAACTGGTCACTTTAAGCAGATAGTTACTGTAGGAAAGAGGTCACATTGGCAAGTTCTACTGTAATTCCATTTATCAATATCAGGTATACATACTGAGGCGCGGACACAGACCATTTTCGTAGCGCGGAATCCAATAATACTTACGGTAGTAAATGCCATGTTTATTTGTTAATATAATGTTTTCATTTTATTATTCTTTCCCGATTATCGAGAACAATTCTTATATGCTACTCAAAAACTTAAATTGGTTCCAGCAGAGATAGAAGAGCTGAAAAGGTAAAAAATAAAGTGTGTAATCGCTGGATTATAAGCTTCGAGAAACCGTAATTGTAAACCATATGTTTATGAGGGAAAGAAAAAGGTGTTTAACTTGTGCGCCTAAAGTCCAAGGATAAACAGATGTGAAAATAGCGACATGCCTGGGACTCGAACCCAAGTCTCCCACTTTCCCACTTGCGTGGTAGCTCAGTGATTAGAATACCTATTCGAGTCCCAGTCCTGTCGCTATTTTTCACATATTTTTATCGATATGTTTACGATAACAGTTTTTTTAATGAATTTAAAAGTGTATTTAGCATATATTTCCACTAAAAATTATATCCTAAATACCAACCGATATGAAAATATGCGAGAAATGAATGGATATTTTACAAAAATCGATAGGATTTGTATAGAATACCAATGGGAACAAATAGAAATTCATTAGACCAATGGCTGATTAGTTTCCAATACCAAACAGTAGGGTTTCAGTCGGTATTTTCTATTGGTTTTCATTGGAAACCAATGGGGATTTCCAATAGGGTGAACTTTTAAACAAGTGAATACGGTACATTGACCCTCGATCTAAGGATATTATGGTAGTATGCTTTCGTCCGATTGTCATGGATAACCTTAACTCCTTCGAATCAGAAGGAACCACCATTCCTTGCAACATTTCGCTAAACAATAAACGCGAAACAATGCCGATTCACTTGATAGCAATGTGTTATTTACCGGATTATAGAGGGCCTCCCTTCCGAAATCTCTCCTTGAAACCCACTTTTACGAGATCCATGAACCCTTTTCCTGCCATGAAGTAATCATCGTTAATCCGCAGAGGGATTGTCCGCCTGGCACGAAATATCCGCTATCTGGAGGAATAGCAATTATCGAGATTCTTAACGGTCACGAGAGATTTTATACGACTAATAATTTGACGAAAAATTCCGCACATTTCCGTAAAAGAAGTTCGAATTCGCCTTGATTGGATGCTCAGCCATGCGATCCATCCTCTCGCTTCAGTTTGCCATTTGAGCGGGGGAAATTGCTATTAGGTCGGCTTCAGACCTCTCCCGCATCCAACAACGCCCTTCCACAGTTCTCTAAAATATCCAGTTATGAAACTGGAGGGGTGTTTCTCTTCCTTAGCGCCTCGAGTCTGTTTCGCTGCCGCCCTCAGCTGGAAAGTGGGTCGTCGATGGAGTTGGAATGCAATTCCTCTCTCGATGATCTTCTCTCTCTTCATCCTCAGCACGCCGTCGTGTCGAGGGAGAGAATGGAGCGATGGAATGAGGAAAGTGGATGAACGATCTCACGAGCTAAGTAGATGGGAGTGGAGACTGGCATTCGCAAAGGAAAGGAAGCGGAGGAATTATGGAAAACGGGAAATAACAGGTATATGTTGCGCAAACTTTTCATGATCCTGCTGGACTCTCTTTCAACAGTGATATCAATCTAGCTGAATCTGTGTCCTTCTCTTTCTATCTCCCAAACAAATCGTTAACCAATCATACACGTGATAAAAAGTTAACCCTTTCTTTGTAAAATCTATTACACCGAGTCTATTATTCTTCAATTCTAAATTAACCACCTGTTGACCATCTACAACCTAATTTCAGGTCCTCTCTGTTGGCGTACGGGTTGTACTGCAAGGAGGAAGTCTTGAACTTCAAACCATCAACCAGAGGCGTAGCCAAGGGGGTGGTTTTGGGGGTTCAAAACCCCCTATGAGAACGGAGCCAACAATAAATGCGGAAGTATTTCTGTCCCTGGCTTATAGACAATGTAATGTTTACTTTATGGCTCTAACCCTCACCCCCCTATGGACAAACCCTGGATACCCCCCTGCCCTCAACCATAAACTTAAAAAACTATGGAGAAGAAACGAGGCTTACTAGGCAAGATGAGAAGTGTGGTAGTTTGTCCTCGCTTTCCTCACTGAGCCAGAATACTACAAGCGGAAAACGTCCACAAAAGTACGGCACAGTGACCCAAAGAATGACATTTTTTTTAGCATTCAGTAAGGAGGGACCGGTATGAATGTCATTCTTCAGCATATTTGATACACACTCATACCTCAAGAACTTTCGTATTATCACAGACATAAACAAGACTAGGACAAAGTAAAGGAAATTACATTTTTCTCCATCCTGCAACAAAAGGCTAACAAAAAATATTACATTTCACTTAATAAATCTTTAGAATTACATACCAACAAACATATCATTGGAAGATTAATTCAAGAAAAAATACCAAGTATGTATAAAACGTATATGAAAAATTTGAGTCCATTAAACAGAATGTTGGAAAATCCGGAGATAAAAACACAAGTTTGGAAAAAAATCCAATCTATTTTAGAGGAGGGAAATCATTACATTATAACAAAAGGAAGACGGCGAGACTTAGGATGGAAACGAGAGCACTGCTTGCATTGGAAAAGCTTGAACGGAAAAATCCCGCAGGAAGCACAGCTGGTGCGAAAAAAAAATCCCCACAGCATTCTCGAGGCGATTTCCCAGATTTAATATGACTTAGAAATCGGGTTTCATGCCAACATAAAAGGCTATTCGTTCAGAAGAAAATATTTCCTCATCGCAGACGGATGCGTCTCCCAGGTTTTCATAACTAGATTATACCGTCGTCGCGGAGGATGCAATATTCTCTAGTGAAAGATGCTTCGCGCACCAAGAACTTTGTACGAGAAGGTAGGTAAGGTTAGGTCTATTTCATCGATTATATCACTATTATAAAATCTGTTATAATCACATTGCAGCGTCAGTGGCGTATACATGGAGGAACAAAAGAGGCATACGTATGAAGACTTACTTAGGCGGATTCTGGTCTCAAGAGATCAGTCTTACAATTACCGTTTATAATTAAGTTTTGCCCACAATCAACCATACCATAACTGTGATTAGAACTCGAGACCTCGGTATTGCTATGCTAGAATACCAATCCCTACGTCACGGAGTTCTGTAGCATATTCCCCCTCTGAAAACGTCAACCTTTACGTCTCCTTTGAATATTTTAAGCTACCCATCTATATCTATTTTGTGCTGTTATTAAATCTAAATATTATTAATATTGTATGAGCACTTTTTTTAAGTAACAAATATAATACATGAAATTAATAAGACAATGTTTCGTTATGTCTTCCTCAGTGTATGTACATCCAGGATACAAACCCAAAAACGAAGTCCCCCTCATGCCCCCCTCTCCCTCAATACGACTTCTACATTTGCTAATGGGTTGAGTAACCTAAATTATGAACGTAGTAATACATAACATCCATATAAGCAATTAATTATTACCTTAAGAGTTAAAAACTTGATCGAAATAAAATTCTTGGCTAATAAATACGAGTATATTAAGATAGAAAATGAATGTAGTTATTTCACGAACTGAATGGAAAATTATACTAATTCTGAGGTTGTTCAGATTTAATCTGTGATTAAGCATATGTTCGTGGGAACCCTTCGATAAGTAAAGTAATAAACTTGATAATTCTCAAATATTGCATCGACTATTCGAACTATTATTAGAAAATAACAATAAATTTAATAAATATTAGAAAAAACCCACTGAAATGGAAAAGTATATTTAATTTACTAAGTAAATTTCATAACCTAATGCTACCTTATTAACTGCTCTTATCAAATTATTATAACTATTTTACGCTTGAATTTTCGCAGTTGTTCCGAAAAATTAAGAGCCTGCTGAGCTCCGATGTTCCAATCTATTAATTTATGTACCAAGATAAGAATTTTGGTGAATGAAAATAGATCGAAACAGTAGACCAGCATGGAATGAAAGACAAATCAGACTGCGAAATGCACTTATGAAATTCCAATTTAACTATCCGAAATTCATAAAACTTTTCCTATTTGAATTATCCCGCTCTTTTTGGTCGGCTGGTGGATTTGATATTCCATCGGGTCATGGTGGAAAGACTCTAGTCTTCCACCATGTCATATATATGGCCCATAGTCATCGGGTCTTTACTCAACATCGCATCCCGTCAAAAATCGAACAATACTGCAACGAAGATAATTAACGGTTTTGCAGAATCTCACGTGCATGAAGTAACTACAACAAATATTGTGATTTTCTTACAGCTGTCTTAGTGCGCAATCTTCTGAGTTTCTCAATATTGTCCTCGAGAGCGCAGCATTGTCAAGATAATCGCTTTCCTTTCCAAACAGCTGCTGTCTATTTTTCTAGAATACACTTGCTTCGTTTCATTTGATACGGCTACAGTGTCAACAAACTTTACGCAAAATCGAAGAATGAGAAATGATGAATTATTTATTCTCCAAATCGTCAGTAACGTTAAGGTTGACACAACAGCAAGCCTGTCATTATCCATACTTTCATTGCGTCGTTATAAAATGAGCTCGGTGTCGAATCGGTTACCAAAGCGCCGGAGAAAATAACATTGAGAACTGCGCTTACCCGCAGCCTATTGTGCGTTTATGAGAGGGGCATAAGTTATCCTGACGACTGCGATTTGTGAAAGAACCTCACTGGAATGTTCCTTTCACCGAGCTTCAATCTCACAGCCTGTACATGAAATGCGTTTAGGACCAGCGTACATTAAGGTTAGCCTTGATCTTTCTCCCTTTCTTAAGAAATCATAAACATAAGTAGTGTGTTGACTGCAGCAGCAAATTTACTACTCAATGACAACGCTTCTTAATCTTTCTTACTCTACAGCACGCCTACATTGTAACTCTTACTTCAAGGAACACTAGAAGATAGCTTTGCTAGTTCTTTATCGGATTATAAGAGTCTACAACAGGGAATTGAATTACCTCGATACCTTTGACTAAAACTAAGTACCACCTCCTTTTGATATATTTTTTAACATTTTGAAACATTTTTGTTTGCAACTATTAGCCGTAATATGAAATGTATCGACGTTGATTTTGCTCTTTCTTGCTAAAATATTACAGTTAACGCATACTGAATTTAAGCAAAAAAATCATTAAAATTTCATAAATAAATATAATATATATAGAAAATAATATATAATAAATTTCATAATAAATAGCTGTACTATAAATATGAATTTATAATAATGAATGAACAGTATAATAAATTTTGCTGTTGAATTCTAGAGTCCGAGAGC
>KZ308385.1:158643-180084 GCA_000376725.2 Ladona fulva | reverse complement strand
ATTCTATTCTCTCCCATTCCTTTGCCCTATGTAAAACTTTTATATGACTGAAAAATTGCTAATCACAGCGTATCAGCAGTATGATTTGAGGCATATGGATATTTCCACAACATTCTAATCTCTTAATAAAATAATCCGACATAATCTATATAAAAATATACTCTTTGGCTGACAGCACTGGCTAGATAATTTGAAAGAGAGTCACTCTAAAAATAGTTACATTGGAAACTCAAATAAATATAAGTTTTTGAAAAAATTATTTCACACCAGCAGTTTTTGTCAGGAAAACTTGGAATTTATACATTTTTTCTGCTATGCATTGAAACGGGCAGTGGTATGCACTAGATTTTATTTCGATAGAGACTTCTAATACAAACGTAGAGAGGAAACCAGAGGTTGGGTGTATTAATTCAATGTCGAACACAGGTAAACTAAATCGGCGACCACAAATAGAACAGGAAAGTTCCTTCACCTTCTCGGCCTCCTTCAATGTGAATTCTCTAGAATAACTTCACCATTACCCATAATAAGTCGATGTCATTTAAAGGAAAAGATTAACTTCAGATGGACGCCGAAGATACAATGTGAGGTACATAAGAGCTTTTTCCACCTTCACTGATTAATAAATTTGTACGTCCTGAAAGCACGATTGGCAGGACGCATGTTTTAACGAAATACAGAAACAATAATCCAATACAAATTAGTTTAAAGATTCATCGCTGTAATTCAGTCACCTTATCTCGCTATTATTGCTCTTGCGAAAAATCGATCTCGAAATCGGAGATTCTTTGAAGAGCTCTCAATCATTAATTTGTAACTACTATACGGATAAACTCAGTAATTACTATTCTTAAAATCTTCCTTCGTCAGGCAGTGATATTCTGATTTCAAAGCCACGGTTTATTTTTAGAGTGCGCACATCACACTTCACGATCTTTTTGTATGAGTCCCTACGCAAAATATTTTTCTACGCAGCATCTCAGATAGCCCCCATAGTCCTTAATCTTTTCAGTACCAATAGATTATGCTAAAAAATGTCGATAGGGATACTCTGAATCCGACGTGCCCCGCTTGATTACAAGACGGGAACTAAACTTGAAGGCCAAAATTAGGACTTGATGAAAAATTATCATTATTTAGCATTACTTTTCCATTTGATTTGAGATCTCTCCTTTGGGGTCATTCATTGTCAACTGTGTGACGTAACAACCATTGTCAAGGAAAAGTAATTTACTGAGGTAAAGTGGGTCTAATAAGGCTCTGGAATTTATTTTGGTGTGGTATTATTATTTGTTATGGCTATTCCGAAAAATTTGAGAAATGAGTGCGACAAATTTTTACGATTCATCTCTAAGTGAATCTACTGTATGTGTACCCCATTAAACTTCAAAAATTCCAACCCATTTGGGAGATGAAGGAAAGGAAGCCAGTAATAAATGATTTATGCAATACAGCTTACTGTAATTCTTACGAAAAAGACTCGCGTGGCAGCCAAATCATGAACATCTGAGACATATTTTGATAAAATCGTCGTGAATGGGAAAAGGAACATATTCCTTCGTTATCCGGCATATCAGAAAAAGATCTTTCCGCCATCTTTGTCCGCCATCAGCCTTTAATCTCCTAGTGTAATCAGCACTCTCAGAATTTCTTTCACGCAATGGCGGCTTATTCTTCCTCTGAATTATCCCAGTCATAGCCATCTTATCTAACTCCAAAGAAATTTTCCACTACGATACTGCATTATAGGATTATGTAACGTGTTACTGGAACTTTTAGTTTCATTTACATACACACACAATTGTTCTACTTTTGGGTAGGTTCATGTGCCTCAATATTCTCTGCTCAACGCCATTTATTTTGCTTCCTGGTAACTTACCCCACCCTTTATATCATCTACTTCCCCTCTTCTTTCTCCCTTGTATTCTAACCTCCATTAAATTCTTTAGGAACCCTTCGTCTTTCAGTATTTGACCCACCCATTTCCACTGTCGACGTTTAATTACTTCAATTAAAACCCTCTCCTCCCCGACAATCTCTAGTACCTCCGTATTTGTTTTTCTATTGACTCAACTTACTTTTTCCATTCTACGCTATACCCATACTTTGCAGGTCTCTAATATTTTGATGTCATCATTTCCTAAGGTCCACGTTTCACACACACTCATCAAAACACTTCACTTTTTGGTGGATTTTACCAATCTTTTCCTGATTCCTTCATCGAGACATCTAGTCATCAGTTCCCTTCGTTTCACAAAAGCTTCCTTGGCCAATGCTATTCTTTTTCGAACCTCATCTATACACCTCCCATCCAAAGATAGTACGCCTCGCCCTCGCAAATAAGAGAATTTATATACCTTTTCTAGTTTTTCACCATATATTCATATTGTTAACTTAGATTTCTTTCCTTTGGTAAATTTCATTTTTTAAATTTAGTATTTCTTACGTTTATTTTTATTCCAAATTTCCTAGCTTTATAGTTTAGTGCATTTCTTTATTTTTGTAAGCCCCTTTCGGAATTACACAGTTTTTATTTAACCTAATTTAATACCAATCATTAGTAATTGCTAACCTTCAATTATCTTTTACATTAAGTTAACAATCTCGATTTTAATTTGAGTGAGAACTGGAATCGAAATGGAAGGTCAGAATATTTTATATTCTTTCAAATGAATAGTTAATACCTGACAAAAAAAGTTCTTCCTGCAATCAAAAGTGTGAAATATATAACATCCTTATAAGCGATTAATTGCATGTTTAATACCAAGAGATAAGCCATGAGCTTTAAGAAACATAAGATACTGACATGAACCGACCTGAGGTAACTATTAACGCAATCTAGCTTCTAATTCGACATTTACGAATCGTTCCTCTTTCATTGGTAAAGTAACATTTCTGAATCATTTCTACGACTCTAAATAGAATCAAAACTCGGAGCTTCACAGGTCCAAGTCCAGCGTTTAAATTTTCAAACTTAAGTAACTCGGTAATAACATAACAAGCCAAGAGCTACCTTGTACCAAACAAAGCATTGTATTATGATGTAATATAACTTGTGCATTACCAAATTGTTTTGAAAAAGCACCGTCCTAGTGAATAATTAAGATATGTCAACAAATAAAGGAATTAATGTAATTTAGAAATTGGAAACGGACGGACCATCTTATACAGCCTCTGCCACAAGGACTAATTATGGATGATCAAAATATTTTTTGACTGCTCTTTCTGATTCTGTAGTAAATTTTTGTCCTTTGCTTCGATATCTATTTCTTAAGCAAACTTCTTTTCTCAAATATGAGATACGATTGCAAACGAGGAAGTCACGTACATCACCATATGACCTCATACTTAATGATATGAAATGAATATAGTGCGTCAACACACGGAAATGAAAGTGAAATGCCCACGTGGAAATCTAACTCACTGAGATTTCTTACTTAGATAAGGGCTCCCTAACATTAAAAAAATAGTGTAAATTGTGAGCTCGTTCTCAAATTTTCCCCGCGGACGCCAACCTGAGCTAAGTATGAGGTGAAAACAGCGTCGTAAGTACTCCTTTTCATAAAAAATCGTAAGAATTGGCCGCCATCAATAAGGATGGGCGTATAACACGGGCGAGGATTGGGCGTGACCTGGTCGTGCGCTAGCCGAGAAAAAATCCAGCCGAAAGATCGTAAATCCGAGGGCGGGAAAATGATGGATAACAGGGGTCGCGTGGGGAGAATAGAGACCTGTGTTGAAAGCATAAGAATCGATTCTTTCCGGACTATTTTATTAAGTGCTTTCTGCCGGAATGCGGACCGCGACCAGCCCAGGAAATTTACTAAATTTACCGTTCCGATAGCCTAGGTTAGGAGAAAGTGAAAAGGGATCGGAGTGCTTTAATGAAAAGAAATTTATATCTCTGTGGTATCTCACGCATTGGACATACCCTCGATGTCCGCAGGTTTGCGAAACAATCGCTTATCGCTCTAACTTGTAGGCCTCTGAAAAGCAGGAACTGAAAGAGGTAACACGATGAACGCAGTTTGGAAATGCTCTTTTCTGCATGGATGAACATGAGAATTTTACGTTCGAGATATAGATCAATGGAATAAATTATATATTTTCCAGGCCCTCGATAGCCATAAACGCAACGCGTCCCTTAGAACGCTTGACATGAATACATGAGCAATCTTTTCATGAAGTAACCAGAGTGAAAAGAATTTCCTCAATGAGGTATTCATGAATGCAATATTCCTGGCAGTGATGTTAGGACGCCTTCCTGAATTCTAAGATTAAGATTTGAGAACGTGGATAATTTGCTCGTCCACGTAGTTAGTCACTGACGACGAAATAATTCTATAGACGTTGCTCCAAAAGTAGAGTGGTATTATAATTTATACTTAAAATGGACTTGAACTAAAATTCACTTTATGGCACGGTATTATATCGTATACTTTTTAGAGTTAAAGTGAAGACAATAATTAATTTTCATGCTAAACCATCGTATACATAGAAGATTAACCATTATCTTCCTTTAACTCTAACAAAACTTTATCATAGCAGGTCCTAAACTGAACTATATGTGAATTTCACTTACATTATACATTATAATGCTGCATCTTAGTTTGTTAAAATTTTATCTTGATTTTCAAGTATTACTCTCACAATTTTTCATAATAAGCATTTCAAAATTTAGCATAAATTAACAAGCTAAAATTCATTCACCAAGTTTTGTCAACTTTTCCAAGATCCGAAATAACTATGAAATCGCTACGAATTTGGAAGATTGGTGTGACATATGACATAGTAAAGAAGCTGTCGTCAGGATCAAAAATTCCTTGTAACATATAAAAAACAGCTATTTGATCTTTCCTAGAATATTGCTGCGATATTTGGGATTCTAACGAATTAGAATCAGTCTCAGATCTAGAGATGGTTCAACGTAGAGCAGCTAGGTTTTTAAAAGGAGGTTTCAGGATTTCAGGTTCAGACTATTGACCATCCGAAAAATCTAACACTACAGATCTCGTTGACGAGTTAGTTGATTTTTGTTACTCCAGCTAACGTCGTTCGCGAGATTCGTTATAAGGAAACAATCGACAGGAAAGATAGCTACTTCTGGTAATTTTTTCCGCGGAACATTAGAGAAGCTAACAGCAGTTACAGTTCGAAAGGGATACCGGTGTTGCCCGGCACAACAGATCTTGTAGCTTGCAGGGTCAGTATGTATATGCAAATTTAAAAAAATGTTTCTTGATTTTGATATAGAGTTTCGATTTTCTATCACACAAGGAAACTTACTTTTCATATACCTTTAGTGATAGTAATTATTATTTTTAATGGTTAATTATTTATTTTTAATAGTATTAGTAATTAGTAGTTTTTCTTAAAATATATATATTAAGAAGGTATTGAAAAATGCATTCTTACGTCACACTATGGACAATTTCACCGACCATCCCAAACATCTTTGTTTTATATCATAAAAATGAAAATCAATTGCTTTAAAGAAGTCTCTTACGGTGACACTTAGTAAAGCAAGGACTATCTCCCATGACCATCACTTGAGATACTAATTCTACAAGATTATAATGGGACGATCGGATGGATGGGTGGTTTTTTAACTCATTCCAAAACATCAAGCACTGAGGATTTCCTGCAACCTACAAGGAAACGAGGCGCTAATCTTTCCACACGATCATCTCCTCAACAACCGCTATCAATGAACACCATCTCCGGAGTTTCACCTCAATCAACCAAGGATGTAACCATCTCGACTTTGATCAGATTCAAACTTAATTGAAAGTTCGAGGAATACGAAAATTGCAAATCCGTAGCTTAAAAAGAAAACCATCGTATCTCATCGCAGTCGGAGAGCGATGAAAAAATAACATAATAAAAGTCAGTTTCAGTCCTCGCTAAGAAGGTCCGAAAAAAATGCTCTCGCCATGGATACGCGTGAATCGATCGCTCTTCGCTTTTTTATGCACTAGTGACCCGGTTTCTGAAGATTGCCGCCAGGCACCGCTCAAATGAATCTGCGATAGAAGCGCAGGAGGTGACGGAAATTAACCAAAATGAGGGAATGATGGCGGCAAAGATGAACCTGATGGGTCGAAAATGAAGGCGATAATGCGCTATAGGCAGAACCTTGCATGATTAACGAGAAATATACGAGATTGTTTAGTAAGTGACTTTAGCTGTGGAACTTATTCATCCTTCTCCATTCGAATGGGCAATTTGCGGCACTCCACATCAAAAAGTGGGGCGTAGAGGCAGCATCCGAAGAAGACGCTCGCAAGACGAAATCGTGTCGTGGTCATGTCCATAAGACCTGGATTGGTCTTTAAATGCCTCGGGGTTGACCTGTTAACGATCCCTCGGTTAGGTGCCCTGCTTCCCTTATTTCGCCGACAATAGTCCGACAGCCAGATGGAAAACGAAGAAATCTCAGCTGACTGATCAACCGAAAGCTACAACTGTAAGGTTCCTTATTCAAAAGGTTAAAGGAGGGATGTCCGAATACTTACGAAAGCATGATCAAAGCATGAGCCCATCGATTTAATAAAAGATATCCTTCTCGTAAATTTGACCTATTACTTATCTACTCGAGGTAACGGCGCAATTTTTAAATGAGGAGAGTACAAGATTTTTCAATTTCCACATGTTTATTTTAAGCGACTAATTTCGCTAGCCTGTTAGCATCATCAGGTCTAATGATGCTAGCACACCTAAAATAAACGTGTGGAAATTACAAAATGGTGTGCTCTCTTCAGTTTCATGGCTTTCCACGAAGTCACGCTTTATCACACTAATTTAAATTTGTATTATTGAATTTAATCTGGCAATTTAACAACAACTTTGGTAATTCACTTTTTGGTAAGAATGCCCTAAAAGAAATATTATATAAATGATTGAGTCATTTTTGAGAAATGTTCTTCCTTAACACTTTAGGATATGAGTTGATAGTAATAAAACTAGTAAATAAACATGATCTAATTCGTATAGCGATCCCAAGATGCCCTCTTATTCATTTCACTCATTTCATTCACTGTGCTTGTATGCTCAAGTTTGTAGCAGAGCAGAGCAGAGCAGAATCGCTGATCTTCAGACCTAAATACTTGGAGATTCATTCTCTCAAAGTTTGACTTCATTCGAAGACTCTCGCCGGAAGCAGTTATGGATGGTGTATTGTACTTTCCTTCCCGTACTCGATATCTTCATTTTCATTAATCAGTCCTCGTCAACATTTGAATGAGCTCGTATTGATATAAAGTCATTCCACAGAAGGATACGTTAGATCGATAAGTTACCAAGTCAAAGCATCAAACAGTACAATATAACATTCCTTGAGCAACGGCCACTAATGCAATTAATTACGATTAATTACTCTATTTGATTAGTTATCCATTCATTGATTTGTTATCCATCCACCACTTAAAGCGGGAATAGAGAACCTTCTCCAATTGGAAGGCCAAATTAAATTCAGCCGCATGAGAAACCATTAGGCCGCATAAAATGCTATCCTATCGCGCTTATGTGGCATTTTGTCTACATTAAACTGGTTTCAATCGAAATTATTCGCATAAAAACGAATTTTACCACTCACTAAAGCTAGGTAGAATGCTTTTCATTTAATTTTCATTAGCCGTAAAAAAAACGAGATTGGGTCATAAAAGTAATACAGCATAATAGCAAAAGGCCGCAGGTTCTCTATCTCTAACTTAAAATGAGACTTTGAATAAGATGCGATAGTAATAATATTAATTCCACGTTTCCATTAACACTCGAATTGCGTTCTATTTGATTATTTCGTTTTTCTTCTGTAACAAGCAGAACTTGTAACCACTTTTTTGTATCTAAGTATCAATATGAACGAAGTTCTTTATTCACTCCAAAAAAATCCTTTATAATCAATTTTGGTTACGAATTTATGTTGCATGCTTTGCAAAGAAAAATATCAAAAAATTGAAATTATTAAGCGATATCCAGAAATTATGATGATTAACAATTATAGATTCCATAACTATGGTAATGGCTATGTGATAAAAGGCTCCGATTGAATTTTGCGAACTGTATATTTTTCTTAGGAATTCATCCTCTTAAGAAATAAGAAAACGTTCAGGAAATTCTGCCGCTTGACATGAGTAGTACTTTCAATTAAATGAAGCAGCAAAGTAAATGATGTCCTAGATATTCATCCCCAGGAATTCGTCGAGAATTTACGACCCAATACATATATTGTTTTCATAGATTCGGAAACCAAAAAGAGAAAGGTGAAGTGTTGTAATACTCAATTCAGATTGAAATGGATTAACCAAGATCTCGGTGAATAATTCAGCATTCATGAGATATGAGGAAGACAGCAATAAAAAGAAATTTTTCATTTCCCAACTTCATTATTCCGTAAATATTCATTTCATAACGTTCTGGCAGTTTTGAGTCATAATAAAATTTAATAAAGTCGGTCATAAATTCAGTAAAATTGATAAATTAAGCCTCCGATTCGGATATTCTTACTGACAGGCATTGAAATCTCCGAACCGATTGACTTCTAAGTGATCTGTGGGAATTTCTGTTAAAAACCGATAAATTCCACGTAAAATGACAAACATTTAAAAGCAATCCGAGACGGCACATGTTTCGAATTTCGCCACCTGAAAGTCCGTTTCGTCTCCTCCCACAACTGTTCCCAGGACTTGAGGTCGTAGGAATTCACGGAATAGTGATTTCATTCCTCTCACGCCGGCCCTTCCTCTTCCTTTGAGGGAAAGAAAAGCTACACGATCCCATTGTTGGCGACTCTTTGGAATGGCATCACTTTTCCAAATCGTCTCCTTTTATCCCAATGCTCGCCGTCAAATAAATTCAACGGAGGGCAACTTCGCCATCGGTACCTGCACGCACCCACTACCGATTAGTTTTCGGTCGCTCTCTTCCCTGAATACGAAAGCGAAGGTACAATAGAGAGGGAAATTCGCAGTGTTTCCTCAAAATGCCTACCGGTTCCGGTAAATACGTATCCGAGGAAAGTAAAGGCCCCATCCGTGACAAGGAAGTGAACGCAGGATGGTCTATCAGATTATTGATATGACCCGTTATTCTCGCGGAAAAATTGCGAATTATTTCACGATAATGGTATTACAATATATGGAGTACCAGTAAGAATTATCAATAAGAATGTTTCATACAAAATAGGCTTGTTCATTCTCAAAGCAGAAAATGATTTTGAAATAATCGAACACGTTAGTCCCATGCACTCCAAAACATTAACTCCAAAAAATGATATTTTTAAAAGCGAGTCAATAAGTAAATGTTGGGCATAATCAAAAGGTGCTAATTAAATTGTGATTACTTCTCATTTAACTTTACTGTTTGAAGACATGGACAAATCAGAAAATTTCAAGCAATTTAACCATCCTTTCGCACACACATTTCTTTCTTTGATATCCTTCAATGTGTTGCAATTGTTTTTTTAAAAATTGCGATTAAGCTTAATTCCTTAAAAGAAATCTCTTACAACAAAATCAAAATATAAAAGAATCGTCGTATGGCGACGTTATTGCGTACAAGATTTATATTAACATGAGGTAAAACATTTTCCTCATTGTGTTCTGCGGTTAAAACTAAACGTAAATTGTGTCATGTCATAGACAAATTCCTTAAAATATTTCAAATTATTTGAGTTATGCGAAGATTTGCATTCTAAACGTAACTTATTCTTATTCCTATTTTTAGCGTTTTCCTTTCTTTTCTTAGCTGAACTACCTTCATAGTCTTTGGAGAATATTTCAGATGATCAGTAATTCGGATTCAAATTGAGTAGGAGGTGATTTTGCTTATGATTCGATATTTTTTTAGGAAAGCAGAAGATCCCTCGAGCCATTCCTTTGAATAAAAAGTGTCTGCATGTCTAAAACTCAAGCGATACCTATCTATAAATCGTTCTCTTCAAAGCAATAAAAAAGAGAAAGGGAAGAAAACGCGAGCATCCTGGCACTGTTTTATGGCATCGACTTCACGTATTTTTCACCAATCCTTTGCGAAATTTAAAATGAAGTTCCAACTCTTTATATATTCCATTCAAACCATGGATTCTTTTAAGTAATATTTCCTTGTTATGAGAGAATAGACAGTAATGTTGAAACCTTACAGGGAAATGAAATGCCCCTTGCTACTTACGGATTCTAACATCAATCAGAGGTAAAATTACTTTTAACACAAAATTTTTCGCGCTTTTCCACAAAAATATCACTAAAGGTAAGGAAAAAGTAAAACTCCCCAAATTTTTTACACTAAAGGCAACTTAATGTGATTCAAAAACATGCTAGGAATGCGCTTCGTGACTGAAGATTGCCTTTGAAAACGAAGATTGTTTTTCTGCTATAAAAGCATCACTTAACATTTCTCTAAATTAGAATTATGTTTTGAATTGATAAAAGTCACTTACAACTTTCCTCGTATTCAAGTACCTATTCCTCACCTGATAACTACGGTTACAGTTTACCTTTAAGACATTTTCAGAATAACATCATCTGCGAACTGCAAACCCAGTTGAAGACGGCATCCCATCACCTTCCCAGTAATTTCTACAACACTATTTTCAAAAGCATGGAATGCGTTTGGAGGGACTGATAATGAAAAATTCTGACGCAACCGGGACTCGAACTAAAAGTCTTCTATCCCTCAATTTATCCGACTCGACCCGCGCATATCCGAAAAGTTGCGGATATAATTTACAACGTATTGTGGATATGACTGCGTAGCCTGCGGATACGATTCCGGTGAGTATAGGGAAACCTGCATACAAGCAGATCTCCAACTCGAACCCGGGGACTTACAGGGTGGTTGCCTTAACCGAACGAGCAACCATGGCAGACCAGAGAGATCCAGGCTCGAATCCCAGCTCTGTTAGGATTTTTACTCTTTCTCTAGCATGAATTATGTGCGCCATACGTAGATGAGAAAATGCTCAAACCAATTTGTGGCTACGGTTCAGTTCCAACAACAAAAACAGAGCGCTACGATGAGAATCACTGTCTGTGCGAATTACATCTGAAGAAATTAACTTTTCGTAAAATGTTTTGAAATTCTTGGGAGATACTTTTTCATTTGAGACCATGCGTTATCATTAAATATAGGAACACTTTGGATTTTTTTCCCAAGGTTGTTTAATTTTCATCCCTGAAGGTATTCATTTTATTGGTCACGATTTGATATTGAAATCATAATCTCCGTGGTTGATAGATTTTCAGGCTTAGTTGTTGATGGAATATCGCAGAATAGGTTTGGCTTTGAGGAAAGGGTGAGGAGAGGTATAGGGACTAGGGAGAGGCCGTCAGAGAGAAGAGGGAATTCGAAAGGAAGAGAGTAAGAGGGAGAGTGGGTGAGGGAGAGAGGGGTGAGATAAGAAACATCAGGCGAACAATCGAAAGGCTTGCGTAACTTGGCCTTTGGAATCTCGACCCGACCTCACTCTCCCCCTTTCTTCCGTCCTTCCCCTTCGCGGTCTACCCTCCATCCCTATGGGGGTCCGAAAAAAACAGGTTTCTCCCCATTCGGCCCTGCGAGGTCGTGATCCGTGCGTTTCGCCTTTTTCTATAAGCTCTACCTCATGTGTTGCGTGAAGCAGGAACTGCAGAGGCGGATGTGAGCCGATCGGAGGAAAGGGAATGTTATTCAGACGAGTTCTAGCGGTCCAGGTAGGGGCGGATTGATAATTAGGACCACTAGCTGAGGGCCTCGTCAATGTGGGGGGCCTCAGTAAGACTGCTTTGGAACGCTTCATAACATAATTTTTGCATTCTTACAGTTGCACGGCGCATTAAAGGGTTCGTGTTTTTTGATATAAGAAAGAAATCTGTCTCATAAGTAGTTTTGATATCTTCTTAATTTATGTCTCTAGATGAGAGGGCTGTCCAACCTTGTCCCCTGCCCCCTTGTCCAACTGCCGCCACATTAAAATTTCATTGAAAACAAGGGCCGATGAGAATTCCTTAAATTAGACTACCATTCTACCATAAAAGTATTCTTATTCTCGCGTAACTACAGGGTTTCCCAAATAAGTGCTCAGTTACATAATAAAAGACATTAAATTCTGTTTTCCTCAACGTTGAGTTATTATTCTAAACCAGGTGTCGGTAACCTATGACCTGTGGGTTACCAAGTGACCCGTTTGATAACTTCAAGTGACCCTTTCGAGTCCCAATTTAAAAAGGAAATTGTCATTACGATAATGACAGACGAAATTGGAACGCAGATAGAACCGCAAGAGGCAGCAGCGAAAAATATCGTATTATGCGATGAAGAAGGTTCTGAGTACAGTCCGGTACGAATTGTCTTCCCTGTCTCCAGTTGCTGAGTAGTGTAATACAATATGCAGAAATGTTTATTTAAACATTTACTTGTGGTTTATGTGCTGATAGAATAACCACCAGGACTTACAATATTCAGCGACACTTTTCTTATAAGCACAGTGATGTTTGTGAAATGTCAAATGAGGAAAAATCTGAATACATTGCTAAACGTGTATCAAATTTTGGAAAACAAAATAAAGTTTTAAGGAATTATCATGCTACATCTGCCGGCTTTATCGCAGCTCTCAGCATTGCTACCTACGGAAAACTGTTTACAGATGGTGAAATTTTCAAAAAGATTCATGAATGATTCATGAACACTTATTTAATGACTTCTCAAACAAAAAACAAGTAATGGAGAGAATTAAAGAAATGTTATTGTCAGCTACAACAAGCCAGCGTCATATTCATGATATGGCCAAAAATATTGACACACAGGTCAAAAATAATGTATTATCTAGTGACATAATTAGAATTGCTCTCGATGAGTACCGATGTAAATAGTATGGGTGGGCTGACAATTATTATCAGATTTGCCTCAATAAATAATTTGAACGTCAATGAAGAATTTTGGGTTCTTGTTTTAATGAATCAAACGACTAACAGCACAGACATTATTTGAAACTGAAATTAAAAATGATTTCTTCTCTTTCCCTTGAGCCAACATGGGACATAAAATATCGACCATATAAGTCTAAATACGATTTATAGGGAATGGGATGGCATTCATTGCATTCGAAAAAATTAAGAATCTGTAGACTATTTATTTAGGACTACCAAAGATAAATAATCATTGCAAGCAATAAGTACAGTTTTTGGAGACACCCTGTGTTTTTGTGATAGTGGTCGATGTGATTTTTTGGAGTTAAGAAGCCCGTACACATAAGCGCAAACATAATAATATCATTCAATCTTGTATAAAAACAATTTAACAAGCTATGCGATTCATAAATGTAGTTTTTATCAATAAAAAGTACATTTATGAATGTAGTTTTAACAAAACTACCGATTGATAGTTATATTCGCTCTAGACTTTAAATTAAATTTCATTCGACCAAGAGTGACTCCGTGAAATTCCACGGTGTACATCTTAAAAGGAGAAAAACACTGTAACTTCCACAGCAGATTTTTAATGGCCGGTTCCCTGAGCTGACCTGAAGATGTCAACACGTTGATGAAAGGGCCCTCGGATATCCAAGTAGGTGGCACAACTCAGGTGAAAGCGTTCCCGGCTTCGATTCCTGGTAAGTGCCGATTGGTGCGAAATCACCTCAGCTGTCAAAGCACTTTTAGCAATACCACAACTACAACTCGTAGGAAACCTGTCTGAAACGAAAACTCTTGTGAGGAAGTTACAAAGTGTTTTTTTTCTGCAGTTTAAGACTTTCTATTCCTCGTTTATTTTAGATGTTCGAGGAAAAGTTGGTGAGTTATTGAGTAAAATATATTCGGGAAACTCTGATAAGATTGACTCCTGGCTGAATGTTGGATATCCCTGCTGTTTCCTGTTAAATTTATCCTATTATTCATTGCACTTTACGTAAAAACTGCTTATGACTCAACATTTCTTTTTTATTGCCGCAGTTAAGCGACTAAATTTTCTACTTTAATTACTTCTAAAAAATATTATCGCAAAATTTGCTTTTTAACTCGGCATTCCTTACAGATGATTCCAACTGATATTTGCGCTTCGGGCTCTGAGGGCTTAAATCCACCCGTGTCCAGGGGTAGCATCCCAATTGGATTCGAGAAAATAACGTAGTAGGATTGAAATATACGAAGAATGGAGCTGCGTAAGCATTGATAATTGTTCCCTGTTTCGCAGTCTACGTCCTCTGTTATATTATTCTCCTCTCGAAAATGGAATGGTTTTCGAACTCCCCTTCGTCCTTCGACGAAAATTGCTCAACTTTGAGATTGTTCGAGAGACTGCATCTTTGCTTCACTTCTTTCTCCTTATACTCTCAGGTGACGAAATTCCATAGGAAATGTGCAGTTTCAAACAACGCTGATATTCGGCAAGTTGTTAACCCAAGCCCAAATCTTCGATTTACGGAATGCCCCTAACGTATGTGCTACAATGAATGGTTCGAACCATTCGTCGACCAATCCGTAATTCTCGTGGCCACAAAATCTGCGGAGAGCTCGACCCTTATGATCTGTAATGNCAGCGGTCCTTGTGACCATTGGTACGAGGAAAAGGGTCTCTTTGCCAGGGATTCGTGAACCTCATTTCCGATTCGTAGAGGGGTTTCTGTCGAAGTTTATCATTTTCTATCACGCTCTCGTTAATTTCTCTGCTAAGAAGCTTCACGCTGTCTGTAGTCAACACCAGGCCACAAAATATTTACGTCTCCCCGACGATGATGCATTCCTTCTCGACCCGCGAGACCGTACGAAAGTGAACTGAATGCAGTAACAACAGCTTGTGAATTCTTAACGGTATCGTGATTTCATGACTCACTAACAGTACTCAAAATTTTCTTCGAACTAATCCCGAAGGATGGGCTGAGCTGAACATGGGATGTTCAAATAATAGAATTATTTTTAAAAGGGCTACGACAGCTGAGGCCATTATGCACGTGGGTCCCCACCGGGAATCGGATCCCAATGGTTGTTACATAACTAAATGCACTTCATAAAGCGCGACATACATTTTGCTGAAAGACTACATCGATTTATCATCTTTAGGACTCCAGTTATGGTCAGTATGCTGATATTCAGCTCAAAAGTCACCAGACCAATAAAATGGGTGCTACAAAAGAGATAAGGAATGGCCAATAAAGAATCGATGCATAAAATACGTGAAGTTCTTCATAACTCTGTTTTTGATAACGAATAATCGACAGAATATCCCCTATAATTCTCATTTCCGCCATGTGAAGTTGAAGTACGTGCTAGATCGCATTAGCCTCTTCAAAATGGCTGTGATCGAAGTTAGGCGAATGTAATCGAAACCAAATTAAGTATTGGCGGTAACATGTAATAAAATGCATAAATAAGCAAACATTAAAAAGTCTATTTCTATAGCGAACTTGTTTGCATTATAAAAGAAAAAAAATGGAAAATTATGTGATGATGATTCCATAGGAAATGTGCAGTTTCAAACAACGCTGATATTCGGCAAGTTGTTAACCCAAGCCCAAATCTTCGATTTACGGAATGCCCCTAACGTATGTGCTACAATGAATGGTTCGAACCATTCGTCGACCAATCCGTAATTCTCGTGGCCACAAAATCTGCGGAGAGCTCGACCCTTATGATCTGTAATGAATTTGCCTTTCCATTGTCATAAATTAGTCTAGGAAGAGAATAGGGCTTAAAATTCGGAAATACCTACATATATCTTAGCCTTGACAATCGTCTTCCATCTAATTTCACTTTTAATATTACGTAAAATCAATAATAAATTATAT
Source organism: Ladona fulva (assembly GCA_000376725.2). NCBI lineage: Eukaryota > Metazoa > Arthropoda > Insecta > Odonata > Libellulidae > Ladona > Ladona fulva. Next base: position 164,327 of record KZ308385.1, on the reverse strand, counting down.
TACTTAGAGTTTTTCAGAACTAAGTTTTGATGAAAAATTATGATTAAAAAAGTCAAACTTGTATCATAATGAAGGTCTCTTCTCCATTCCAGCACTAGATTTGTTTGGGGAGTAATTGAAATTTTATTTTACTTGTTACCAATGGTTGTTACATAACTAAATGCACTTCATAAAGCGCGACATACATTTTGCTGAAAGACTACATCGATTTATCATCTTTAGGACTCCAGTTTATGGTCAGTATGCTGATATTCAGCTCAAAAGTCACCAGACCAATAAAATGGGTGCTACAAAAGAGATAATGAATGGCCAATAAAGAATCGATGCATAAAATACGTGAAGTTCTTCATAACTCTTCATTGTTTTCATAAGTCATTTTAACATTCTTATTTATTTTACTACCTACCCTCAACTATAGATTTCCTCAAAAACCACCAATAATCGTCCCTATGGCATCGGAAATGCTAAGTGTCGCGAAGATTGTTTTATTCGGAACGATAAGCAACCAATCTATTTTTAAAAGTATCATCATCCGCTTAAAAAAGTATCCATCTATTTTAATGAGCCTCTCTTTTGGGATCTCAATAATCAGGACTCTTGTATTGGTACGAGGGAAACTTGCCGGGAGATGGAGTCATTTGGAGAATATTTCGGCAAAGAAAGAAAGTCTGTGGTCACGAGTTCTCCGACAATTCCCTCATTCAAGGTGGAAATCTAGAGACGAGGAAAAGTTTCGTCCCGATTCCTTCCCTTGCCCTTTCTTGTTTTATTCCACCACTTCGAGGCTGCGCCAATTAATTCCTCTAAATATATATATACATGTAACTTGCTTTCGGTGAAAGGAAAACCTTGAGGGAGGATCTCATCGATGGATTTTTCATCGTTCATTTTCTGGAGAAACTTTTGAGACGCTTTAAATGGGCGTGGAAGAATTTTATGAGCCGCGGTTTTATGCTCCGGCAGTTAAAAACTAAATTACCGGTAGTTTATGAAATCGTGCTCGACCGGTCCCTCTCGCTTTGAGTGAATATTTATACATCCCGCAAATAACATTCGGGATAAATTATGCGTAGTTAAGATTCGAACATCCTCGACAAGAGAGCGGTTGTAATCGCGAGGAATTAAGCGCGCTTTCAGAAACTGACGTGTGCCCGGACGGATTACTTGTACTTCCTTGGATTCGTGGGAAAAAGAACCGTTTCCCCCCTCGGGCCATATCCTCTCCTTTGGTTCGAAGGACGTGCGTAAAATCCTCAACATATTTCATTCTCAATGCTCAAAACTCGCGTCACTCCGAGTTTGAGAGTCTGATACGCATCGCTCGCGATTACTTCGAACGCCCTTGTAGAAAATACTTTTTCATTACAACCGACGCAAACATCAATGTTCATGAGAGGGAATGGTCACTAGGAAAAGGTCACAGACCGAAAAGATGTTACATGCATCGTAGCTGCACCTTATCTGGAACCGCACCATCTATTACATTGTACCCGGAACTTCAAAAAAGTAATTTTTTCATAAGGAACCCGTCGTTGTGAATGTGTTGAAAACCACTTTCGGTATCAATAAAAGTAATTATCAGTCGAATGGGAAACAAGGTTTGTCTGCATAATAAAACGCACAATGAATACATTCAGAAAAACAGCTTTCAGTTCCTGCTTTCATGGCGTTTAAAAGTTTCCCGTAGATCTGCAAAGGGATATTTGGTTAATGTCGCTCTCTACCTGCCCCCCAGAAGATCGACATTAACCGGATATTTTATTCGACGACTCTCTATTCGAAACCAAAGTACTCTCGAAACCATGAGCATCAAAGAGAAGACTTGCAGAAAAGGAGTTATGGTGGATGTGGAAGTCGATGAAATGAAGAATGACTCAATTGACGGACAAAAATAAGAGGTTGTACCCAGTCAATATACGCTGACGCGTCCGACAGTTCAATAGATGCAATATTTTCCGCGCATCTAGTGCGTAGGATTCGCAATGTATTTATGATCTATCTTTTATGAAACGTTCATTTTTCTGGAGCAACAATAGACAAATGACTTACTGCATGACGGTTTATTCCGGACACGTCTCCTTTCCAGCGAAAACACCTGGAGAGTTATCGGGCGATTAGGAAACAAGGACACCTACGGAATCCGCTTCATCATCCGCCGTTATCCTCACAATTGGTTCAGCTATCTATCACGACCCATGGGTGTTACCACCGATAGCTACAATGCTTTTCTCCCCTTGCTTCAGATCGGAGAGTGACGGACGGATGTTTTACGACCCAGTCGCACGCGGTCATTCTAATGATACCAGTGGAATTATCGCGACTTAATTCCGATCTATCAGGAGGAGACGCCCTTCACCCGCGGATGACCTTCAGCCCCTGTCCTTGGGAGTAAATGCATAAAAAACTGACACCCATACGCGTGCTTTCTCACCTCTGACCATACGCATCTTGCGCGGAGAAGACCAGGTTAGATTAAGCCCCGGGTATGTTATTGCTTAGAGCAGAGATAAGGAGGGATCCCAGATAGGCAAGTGGGCAACGCGTTCAACTTCTGGGAAAGCGGTACGGGGTTCGATTCCCGGAGGTAGCCTACGTGCGAAATGACCTCAGCTGTCGAAGCACTTTTAATAATACTAACACCAGAGGTAGGGAACCTACGGATTAGGTCACATGTGGTCTTTCCGGACGTTTTATGCCTTTCCATCGCATACAAAGCAGAACAATAATCGTACAATTTTGTTTTCCAACCACGCATATTACGCCTAATTGAAGTAAAAAGAAAGAGCGTCGTTGTTAGCTGATGGTTAAATTGGTTTTCCTGCATAAAATTCCGATCTTAGACCATTCAAATGTTGATAATATGCCATGTAAGTTCAGCCAGATGGCTTTATATGCGGGTGAATTCATACACACAGCCTTTCGTCTGTAACCTGGGCTAAATTATACCCTGGTGGATAAATATTTTTATAAATTCATTAATATAATTATTTACTTCATTTAAATCTATTCAATACTCTTTAGAAATTTAATTTGCATTTACTTACTATTTTGACTCCTAGGTGTTTATCTAATATTAAATCTTGATTTGATCATTTATGGTCATACATTTGTCAGTTGCATTATATTGCTATGGGTATGTAATTTTCTTTTAATTTGTAAATATTACTGACAAGTACTGTAATGATCTTTGTTCATAGTGGAAGTCTAATATTTTACAGATCGAAGTATTCCTGGTTTTACTGGTAAGAGTCGATGTTTTGGAATTTTTTAGACTTAAGACAGCTAGCTCCATCACTTAACTAATCCATCAAAACCGAACCCCGTAAAATATTGAAGAACTGAGTAATTCTTGTGTAAATAGAGCGCTTACCGCAATTGATATCGTTGGGATAAATCCTGACGCAGGGGGTCTGAAATAGCCCTGTTTATATCCCGGGGTAAAATCTAGCCTAGACCATTTTAGCTCGGGATACAGTGTATTCTTTGGCCTGTTACAAGGGTGCTAAGTGCTTCACAAAACAGAGTACAAGAGAATAGCGGTCGTTGTGACCATTGGTACGAGGAAAAGGGTCTCTTTGCCAGGGATTCGTGAACCTCATTTCCGATTCGTAGAGGGGTTTCTGTCGAAGTTTATCATTTTCTATCACGCTCTCGTTAATTTCTCTGCTAAGAAGCTTCACGCTGTCTGTAGTCAACACCAGGCCACAAAATATTTACGTCTCCCCGACGATGATGCATTCCTTCTCGACCCGCGAGACCGTACGAAAGTGAACTGAATGCAGTAACAACAGCTTGTGAATTCTTAACGGTATCGTGATTTCATGACTCACTAACAGTACTCAAAATTTTCTTCGAACTAATCCCGAAGGATGGGCTGAGCTGAACATGGTATGTTCAAATAATAGAATTATTTTTAAAAGTGCTACGACAGCTGAGGCCATTATGCACGTGGGTCCCCACCGTGAATCGAACCCGGGACCGCTTACACCTAAGTCGAACGCGTAGCCCACTTGGCCATCCGGGAGTCCTTATGTTCAAATAGGTTGAGAAAAATCATGTAATAAAATTCCTACCCTAAAGCTCTCAGTTGAAGACAAGCAGCTACTCAGAACTTAAATATCAATAATTCAGACAAAATAAGGCCTTCCCTGGCATTCGTGAGCATAACTTTTTCTAACTTTATACGTACATCCTCCAGTAATATCTTAAATTCACATCTTAAATATAAAATAAACTGAAAACACGCCTAAAAAGTGACATATAGCAGTGTTTATATAAAATATAAAACTGTGTATTAGCATACGTAAAGCGTATTAATTAAATAAAATGAACATCGCTTACATAAAGTAAAACATCCAAATACCCCAAGTTTTCAAATAACATAGCAAAGACGACTCCTTGAAACTTTCACGCGTCAGAAAACGAAGAAATGTTGGTACGCGTAAGTAATGACAATCTTCTACTCTTTCTTTTTCCAACAAATAATACAATTCCAACAACAAAACAGTTGGAGAACAACATCTAATACTGCAACCACTGAATTAATAATAATAACTTCTACAATGGATACAGGAAGCTTGGAATAACATCCATTTTAATAAACATTACATACAATAACGATGGACGAACACACATCCATTCTCCAACAGGAACAAATTAAAAATGCGACTAGCCGGGATTCTAACCCGGGACCTTGGAGATGAACCGCTAGCGTACGAAAACCACCACCGTGGCTGGTAATTTTGAGATAATGTGCCGAAGTATTTATTGAATCCGACAGGAACAACGAGCTCGTCGTTTTTTCAGAATCCATCGTCATTCCGTATTAAAAAATTTAACACGGGTATTCCGTGTTAAAAATCCCCAAACAAAACTTTTGCAAACAAATTTTGTGACAAAACAAGTTTCGAACGGACAATTACTCGAGAAACAGTTAAACTAACAGCTGCAAAAATGAAAAAAAGATTGACAATTTTATTCTTACGGATTGACAGTCATGCTTACGGGATATTTTGAGAGGTTCACTCGTAATTTCGCCTAACCTATTAACGCAAGCGTTATTACGATGCTTCTAATCACCCAACTTTAAAAAGAATCACGCTATCGCTAATGTAAGCATCTTTTTACTTACGTGAATATCTATCTTGGTATTTCAATGAATTTCTTCAATCATTAAGCATCTCTCATAATGCGTGCCATTGCAAAATGGTTACGGATTAGAAAAAAAAACATGTGGGATCAATTTGAGCACTATTCCTAACTTGAGTTCTATTCCAAAACCTTTTCCTTTTCGCCTCCAAGGATTCAGACAGGGCAATATCAGCTGGAAATTTCCTCGCTATTATAAAACGAAATATAAAACATTACAACAGATTGAAGGGAATATGTAGGAATTAAGACCGAATATCCCCCGACCTAGTTAAGGAAATTAACTACAGTTACCTACATTTTTTATCATTCGAAATTTCTTGTATGGAAAACTGAGATTAGGGAAAGGAAGTCAGGAATTACAGAAAGGATTGACACTAATCACATGGTTGGGATTATTCTCGTTGGAAGAAAAACAACAGCCACCCATTCCATCCATCACGCAGCATGATTTGGGTCGAAGAGGTAACGAGGGTGGCGAATAGGAAAACACCCAAACATTTTATCCCTCACGAAAGGAAAATAATTCATACCAT
>KZ308385.1:134137-158452 GCA_000376725.2 Ladona fulva | reverse complement strand
CCTCCGATTTCCCAGATTCTAGAAGAATTACACAGACTGAAGGCGGAAGCAGGGCGCGGTGCGTGAGACGAATTACATTGGTACCAAAGGAGAATTTAGGGACAGACGGACGGACAGATTGACGTAAGAATGGGCAATCTCTCTTCCTGCTGGCAACAGATGGCGCGGGTGGTCGGCAGAGAAAAAGGATGAGATCACATAAGACAAGTACGAGGCACGGGCAAAGCAGGGTGGGCGACCGATAACAATGAAGAGGGAAGCTTTAAATGGGATGGAGCATATTTGAATAACGAATTTTACACACTTATTTAATTTGAGTTTTTATGACTTACTAACCACCCTTAGAGAATTAGTTTTCTACGTCCAATATTTGTTAAATTCCTCTAACGTCTTTCTCAGATATTATGCTATTCATTACTTATCAAGTAGACATATTTAGCAAAGGAATTATTTCTCAAGTTTCATCAGAAAACGATTACTCTTTTAGACGATAGGTCACGATATTTTTCTTTTCAGCACCTATAAACTATAATAAAAATTAATTAATAATAAGTAGGATTTTTGAATAGAAAATCTAAGAATTACATCTAAAAGCTTCAACTTCTCAATAAAATTTTTTCTGAAACTTTTTAGCGAAGATTTCACTCATACTAAAATTGGCTAAATAATATGTAATAAGAGGGGTTGTTTTTAAAGTTTGCAAAGGAAATCATAGTGGGGTGAAACATTTTATTTCACTTTCAATTTAATTTCAAGAAAATTCTTAAAGAGCACAATTAAAAATTATCCGAAGAAAACACAGTAATCCCATATTTGAGTTATGATTTCTAAAATGCCTGAACTTCTGTAACTCTGATATTGGTATTTAATAAGTACGTCACTCAGTATTAAAATAAACTTGATTTCAATCTTCAAGCTTGATCTTCGGCCTAATCTTCCAATATATGACCCCCATTAAAAAATTGTTGACATCAGTACCAAAAAATACGATATATTTTATGTTCATTTTAACTGAAATTACGTAACTGCGAATCACAATTGGTATTTCGTCTGAATACTCCACTAATATTAATATCATTTTTCGGACTGTCAATAATTTGAATGATGAATTAGATAACAGAAATGCATATTTTCGTAATGTATTTTCCACCGCTTTGGAATGACTCCAGTTATTGGCAAACAGTTTGATCAGGTCACGTGGAGGAATTTTGTATACACGAGGCAGGTTGCGAGCACAAGGCGGAAAAGAAGGTTTTGTTTCCGACAAAGATAACTAGGGGAGATAACGTTGGTAAAATGAATAGAGGCGGACGCTGCCGAAAAGGTAGAGAAAGACGGGCTCTTGGAGAAACAATAGAAGGAAGTTAATGTCTCATGTTGACATAACAGGAGAACGTTCTCCAAAGAGCACGCAACCACATTTCATTACAAAACTTCTCCGCGTAGGAGAGTAGTTTTTCATCGAATTAAATTCCATGCGAGCCACAGGATGGGGTTATTCCGCGAGTGAAAGTAAGAGTAATAACCGCGTTCCTCTTTCCGTTGGGAATTTTCGCAAATCCCACCGCTCCCAGAAAGGAAAAATTTGAAGCTATTTCAATTATAATCAATCCGCATTCGGTGAAAGGCACGTCCGCATAAAAGAAAAGGAAACGAGAGCTCCGGAAGAGAGGAGAGATGTTATGGGAACGGGAGCTCTTGTATTCCGAAACAAGTTGACATGATGCCTGGAGATATGATGAAACACGGCACGGAGTTCGGCGACGAGGTTCTTGCGGAAAACACAAGCTGGACACGCGTCGGATGATTCATTTGTTCCCGGATTTATTTTTCTCAGAATAGGGATTTTCCGGTCTGAGGAAAAGGGAAAAACTGCAAATTTCTACTTCCGCCCACAGCAAAACGAACCCCGATTACTAGCTACGATTTCTCTCGTAATGAGAAAGTGAATGAAAATGAATCTCTCATAATTTTGCTCCTCGCCTTTTTCCAGAAATAGAAGTAAATAAAAGAATTATGTCATTGGTTAATAATAGTGCTGAATTACAATAAAGAAATTGGAGGAATTGGAGCATACATTGGGAGAAGTAAGTTGGACTAATGAGAAAACAAACGATGAAGTGCAGGAAATGGTGAAAGGGATTGGTAGAAGAAATAAGGAGAAGGTGGAGAAAATGGGAAAGGCATCTGTTAATATGGGTCAAAGGGGACGGAATTCTAGAGAAAGTGATTGAAGGTAGGATAGGGAACAAAGGCGAAAGTTATTGGATAATATGAATGGTATCGTTAGAGGTCAGAAAATAAAGTTCGCTGAGTGGGAATTTTCAGGACGTGATACTAGTGATACATGGAAGATTTATATTTTTCAAAAACATCGAAATATTTAAAATTCCTCTCAAGTATTTTCATCTAAGATTGGAATCTGCGAATACCATTAGAAAGGCCCAAATGTTAACTATTTAAATTCATAAGATTACAAATCAGCATGAGTATATGAGTTGGTCTCTATATTTTGCATAGATCGTAACAAGCTTCACAAGAAATTTTCTTTATCCACAGTGATTAAGATGGAATTCAATTGCAGTAGTACTGTTCTGTAATTAAAATTTTATTTCCTATCAATCTTTAAATAAACAAAATATTTTATCGATATAATTAAAACCAATGATTATGGTTCTCTTACGATTACTAATAATATATACATAATAATGAAAACAGTCACAACTACAAGTTTCAAAGGCTGCTATGAGCATGGTAATTGAAGCCATATATGCTGTTAAGCAAGTTATATACGATGATACGTCCTTATAATAATTTTCTGCTTAGTGAATACTATATTTCCTTCGTTAATTTTGTGTTTATAGTTTGAGTAACAGTTACAGGGTGAATTTGACTCGCAAACAGAAAATTATGATAATATATCATTGTATATTTTACGTCTTGGATTTTCATTAAATAATTAAAAATAAAATACAAAAATGTCATTATCTAAGATTAATCGTGCACGCGCTCCCCACTCCTTCCGTAGAGGTAAAGTTCTCGTATTTCCGGGTAACGTGAGCGAATATACGAGTACATACATACAAGCCTTAAAAGTTTCAATGCCTATTTTTCCGGGAGATCCTGATTGACATCTTCATGAAATTCATCGTATTTCATTTTATTGCAAAGCATCTACGAATTTCTTAACATTACCTTGCCAAGCGATAACCACTCGCCCTCTTCAATTTACTATCGTTTTACTGATTTAACTACTATATATTAAACTCTTGCTATATTTTTTCGCATCATTTAGATGCGACAAAAACTCTCAGTCACCGATGTGCGCAGGTGTTTTACACCCCCTGTTGTCTGGAATTTTCCTTCCATGGATAATAAAGACGTCTCAATCTCGCCCTTCAACAAAGACGCTTTATTCTTATTATTTAGTATTATCTTTACATGTAATATTATTTCCTCTTATGTAATAAACTTTCCCATTACTATTAAAAATTATTATTATCAAATTTCTCCCGTATATCTCCTAATTTACTACACATCCACATTCCTATTCATTTTTATCTGAAACTATCTCTTTCAAATGAATACCAGTATTAATGAGAATGGCGATGGGTTAAAAGGAAGAGCAGACATTTTAGTTACAACCGCTCGAAAGAAGCCAATATTTATTCGCTTACCTTGATTTTGTTGTAAAAAGCAAGGATATATGTGAAACACTCTCGTAGAGAGTGGGATGAGACGTAAGAAGATAGATGGATGGGAAAAGGATGCGAGAAAGAGCGATAAAGCGCGAAGGAATTCGTCCTTTGAAAGGCTGCGTAAAGGTCTTGCTTTGCGCAATACTAGCCTTTCGGAACAGCCTTGGCGAGTACGTCTCGCAATGAAAGTGCTCCTTAATGTATTAATTGCAATTCGTGGGAATGCTACTCATCGCTCCATCATCCTCGGTTTCGTAATTGCCGCTGGAGAAAACGAGAAAGACGGAACCCAAATCTTCTGCGCACCTCCCCATCGCAGCCTCTGGAAATAAAATTAGCCAAATAAATTACTATGGGCGGACGAGTTCGGGGTATCGCTTCCTTGTTCGGGAGCGGCGCGAACTTTTTTCTTTTTTTCGGCGATAATTGCTCTCCACTTAATTACAATATTTCCTCTTTCTCTCCGAAAATCGTTTTTCTTCCTGGAGAGCACTCTAATCAACCGCGAAGCAAAAGGAATGTATATTGGAGCGCAATAAAGAAATAAAAAGCTTTAACACGAGATATGGTCAATCGACTATCCATACTATGTCTACACAAAGTACGGCCTGTGATGGGAACGGAGCCACACTGATGAGTTCGTTTATTTCGAATACAAACAAAGTTCTTCATTCATCAATGAGCATCTTGAAAATATTTGAAGAATACCGACTCCTCAATAGGATCAAAATTACGAAAGTTTTATTACTGAAGAAACCTTATTTCATCACATTAGCACACCTATTATTATGTATCGAAAGGTAATTATTATTTGTGAATTTGAAAAAAAACCCTCGTTTTCCCGAAATTTTTCATCTATGGACCTCGATCATTTTTTTCTGTGCCCATGTAGCTTTCCCCTTTCTGCTTACTCTACAGACTGATGCATACCATAAATAAAGCACTCATAGAAAAAGTAGATGCTTTTTTCTCTTCAAAAAAATCTGATCGAATTAAAAAACAATCTATCAAAATTGGTATCATTAAATAGTAATCGTTAGTGTTGAATTTTTAACCCGCACTGACATAGTTTATTTTATATATATTAACGAATTACTTATTTATTTGATAATTAAGACTTCATTCTGACCCACGGTCAATGTAAAATAGATTTAATAAATTATAATAAAAGTAATTTAGAAGTGAAAGTAATTTAAAATTAAAAGTGTATAGGAAAACTTAGTTATGGATTTTAATAAACCTGTGTTGAATTCAGGAAAAAGTAAAGCAGTAAAAAGCACCCACAAAGACGGGGGGCGTGAGAAGCCTGATTAAACGTTCTGAGAATAATAAATGAAAGAGATACCCAACATATGAAAACATAACATACAAATAATATGGCATAGCCAGGCATAACCTACTAATAAAAACATTGTACAAATAATATACGCTACCAATAAAAATAGTATAATTTATCACGATGAGAGTAACAGAGAAGATTTAAAATATGAAAGGGAAAAGAAACTCTACGAAAGAAAATGCGAAAATCGTCTGGACTTTCAAATTTTAAATCACTCGAAACTTTTGATAAGAATCTTTCAAGAGATAACGCTCTCAGAGTCTCCATTCCGCGTGTTCCAGAACACAAACCCATTTTCCTCGAACAAAACATTTTTGCAGTGTGTGTTAAAAAGGGTTGGATATTCTGAAGAGGCGGTAAGTAAGCTGGCATTCAGAAGAATAATCTCCAGAAAACCCTGGCACACCGCCAAAGATTTAAAGATTTGCCGACGGCGCGAAGTGGTTTTCAGACAAGTGCGTAATGAAGTATTACAAGTCCATTAAAGCGTAAATTAGCCTTTGAAATTTTAAAATTATTTCATAAGTAATTCCTCTTTTCTGTCGAAGGCGTATCTACCTGTTAATTCTGACTATTCGTTCATTATTTAAAACTAGTAAACGCCCCCGTTAAGCATGACGGAACATAATTTATTTTAAAAATATATGTAATTGCATAGATCTGGTCTTCCTAAGCCAGAACGTGTCAGTTGCTGCCTCAACTGTCCGTATGTTGTAACTCATTTGCTTGTCTAAATATTTTTTGTTTTTTACCTTTTTTTGCTATCATACCACACAGTCTTTATTTGTTATTGTACAATGTTCCAAAGGACACAGTCCTAGGACAATAAATTTATATATTATATANTAAACCTTGGTGATGTAAGTGAGGAGCAGGGCGAAAGATTCCATCAGGACATCAAGGAAATGGAAAGAAGATACCAAGGAAGATGGAACGTCAACATGATAGCGGACTACTGTTGGATGTTGAAAAGAGAAAATCCTGAACGAGTCCACAGCCGGAAAAGCACTAAAAGAAGCTTCGAAGGGAAACGAAAGCGTTATTATAAGGACTTGTAAGCTTAAAGAGAAATGCAAGAACACTTAAAATGTAATTTAAAACATGTTTTATAAATTTAATAAAATCTTATAACTTTAGGGAAAATTTAAAATTTGCTTAAATTTTTGTATTACACCCAAAATACTTCCATATTTTGTGAGAAAACCTGACGTGATGGAAAAAAATGAATTGCATTTTTGAATTCAGCGCTGAAAACTTTATAAAAGTCAGTTATTAAAATTCAAACAACTTTTTAAAACATTTTTTTTGTTGACCTGTGTTATCCCCGTGCATTTATATGGGAAAACTCATGAATTCAATGTTCAACAATTGCCTTGGTCGTCAAAGGGATGGGTTGTTTATTTCCCAAAAATTTTACGAATTTTCCGTCTATTTTATAAAAGTTCTCGCAATTTCGAAATTATATGAATGATTCACGACTAAAATAAGATGCTACGATTATCTTCCTTTCTTGTGACATTTGTCTCAATTTCGTAGGAATATTGTTTCTAATTTAATTTTGTAAAATGAAACAACCTCTGCAGGTCATGAAAACGTAATTTATGTTCATCTCTTATGGAAACGTATTATGGATTCCTGGGTTCGATTCCGGGCCGTTACAGAGATGAGAATAGTTTTTCTGGGGGTTTCAGTATCGTAGGAACACAATGCAGTTTGTTTCAGATCTCTAAGTCAAGCCGTTTCTGATATGAATTGGGGGGCGGACAGACGGACGGAGGGACAGACATTTGCTTTTTATATGTATGATTCGTTTATTATTTAAAACGGGTTGGCTATCTTTTGCGTGGTCAACCTATGCTTCCTTATCTCACTGGTATTCCGTCCCTTGCTATCTAGACGATTATCGTGTCGTCCACTCTTGATACTTCACAGTTCCACTCTTCTTTCCTTTTGCTTGCTCATTTCTTTATTGGAATGATCTTACATAGGTCTATGATATTTTCGTTTGAGGTCCTATCTAATCTTGTTTTCTATTATTTTCCTTAGTACGGTCATTCACGCAGTGTCTAATCGTTTTTTTCTTGTTCGTGATGTAGTTTCCTAAAACAATTCCATTAAAGGTTTCCCTGCTTCGTATCAGAAGTACGTGTGGAGAAAATAATAATAATGATCGTTATTATTATTGCTTTACTCTTTATTCGGCAAGGTTATGTGGGCCTCTCTTACACCTAACCTAACCTAAAAGTTAAGTAAAATTAAGCAAAAATGGATCTTCGTAAACAATCTTGCTTTGAGAGTTACTTTTTGATCAAAAGGTAATTCATTCGCTTTTATATAGTAATCCCGAAAATGCGGTAAAAGCAACTTACGTTCTATATCAAGTAAGCATTACTTAGGTTTCTGGTAAATATAATTTATGAATGTAACAATATAGTAATCCTGTGGGTATTGTATGTATGCCATTCGTCTATTGAATATTTATTGTGTAAATATTTGTATATAAGTAGGAAAAAAACTGCCACCAGGCTTACAGCCTACCCGCAGTTTGTTAATAATAATAATAATAATAATCAAGAAACATGTAAATAACCCATTAATATTCTCTATACTAATTGAGTGATTATAAAAAACGTCACGAAAAATTCCATCTCTGGAATATCCCAGAATGAATGTTCGAGCTATCTGCTCAGACCAAAGTAGCAAGTGACGTTTGAAACAGGAAAGTAATTTCTTTCGATAAATTAATTTTCGTTCCGGCGAATGCGATGAAAAGTTTAATCGAAAAATTAACTTTGGAATGCTCTGTTGAGAATTTTTTCATCTTCGATGATGATATCAAACAGAAAAAAGTCCAAGACGCTAAATAACTTGTCCACCGCTCCTCGAAAGAAAAAGAAGTTAAGCCCCGAAGACTCCAATAGGAACCACTTTTTTATTGGACGATCTAAATGCTACTTTATTACTAATCGCCTCGGGTAGGACAACTCCTCTTCACCCACATTTCAAAAGCACCTGAGAGAATTTAGCCTCTTCGAGCTTAGAGAGAGGAAAGTTGAACGAAAAAAATTTTTGGGTTCGGCCCATCGTAAGGCCTCTCCGGCCGTTTCCCACAGTCCTACTCTGTTTTAGAGAGACGTCCCTGTTTCTTTGAAGATGGATTGAGAATCCCACGGAGTGGAGAGAAAGGCAAGGGCGATGGATTGCGTTGAAATGGAGTGAGGCAGGGAGGCGCTAGGGGACCAAACAATCAGAAGTCGCTCCTGCTCGTAGAATCTTCTCACGTAAGTGGCCGTGACCTGTCCATAGCCAAATGCGAGGAACTAAGAATCATGCGAATACGTACTCTATCACACAGAGGAATATCCCTTCGGGTAGAAGAAGGGTCAACGTTCGGTATTTTGAATAATTCCGCAACTCAGTTTGTCAAAGAGGTCTCATTCGTCATCTGCTGAGATTAAGAAGCGAATAAAATAAGAATAAGGTAAAGCGGTAACTTGGCCAATATACAACCCAAGTCTTTTAAAATCTTCTTTTCTGTAATCACAGAACAGGCCACAGAAAGCGAAATGAGTAAAATTTCTGCAAATAAAAAGAAAAAAGTGCGTAAAATTGCTGAAAGAAGGCCTTTGGATGTAAGACGAGAAACTGCCTTCATGAAAACTTGATTATCACACACACTGATGCTCCGGACATAAACGTTTATGAATTCTTCGTGAAATCTTCTTTGCAGAGAGTTGTAAACTCCATAATTCATACACACGAAACGTTTAACAATGTTATTTAGTATACAAGTATTAGAAAAGATAGAGGGTGTCTTTTACACCCTGAAACCAGGGAGTTAACGCGTAATTTCATAGTTACGTTCAAGGAAATTGAAAAAGGATTAGGGAGAGGTGAATAACATAGCACGGAAGAGCCGTGCGGCTGAAACCCTGGGTTCGAGTCCCAGGCATGTCGCTGATTTTCACACCTTTTATTCCTTGAAATTGAAAATTTTACCAATAATTATATGAAACGGAACATTAATTAACTACATTGGAACTTGGCTTTTCTCTCCGTAAATCTTCTTTAAGATTTGCGATGCGTCACTTTTGATAAATAATGAATGGAAATATGGGTATGGGAACACAGTTTATAATTTTTGCGATATTAATTACTGTATTATCGTAGCAGACAAAGAAATTCGCGGTGAAACCAAAGAATTCTGCAATTCGATCAGAACACTTCTTCCTTTCTACGGTTTTCCTTCTCTTCTTCGTCACCTACAATAATAAACGTTCACAGAATAAAGTAAATGGGATGAATTAACAGTTTAATTGATACACTCCATAAATATAAATGTATGAGGATAAATTAAACTGTTAGTTCATCTTATTTATTTTATTCTGTTGTGGCATACCACCAAGTGAAGGCCGAAACCATCGACGCTATAAATTTCCATCATATGAATAATAGCCCGATGTCTTTACGTAAACCTGGTAAATATTATTCACTGGAATACATCTTTGAAGAGAATCGTCGGTAACTTTGAAGAAATATTGAAATAGGAATTTTCGGAAAGAAAAGATGAAAACTTACCTTTCGCTGAGGTAGGAGGACGTACTTCTCATCCATCCTGGAAGGTAACATACGCTTTTTACTGCAATTAACAGCCATTCAAATTCCATCGCCGATTCCTCAGATATCTTTCCTGATATTACCACAAGCGTCACTGTAAATCCTCCTCACCACTTGTATACAGACAAAGAACCCGCAGCAGTAATAAGCTTCACACTTTTCTTTACTCTTGATTGAATCTCTCCATTTCAGTTCCACAATCAAGCTCCATAGAACGCTTTCCTCCTAAGTGTGGAGAAACACCTGATAAATCACAGTGAGATGCGACTGAACAAATAGAATAAAACTGAACATGAAAATTTCTAATGATGCAATCAACTTATCGAGAGAAATAACGCGAATCAGTTAATATACATGAAAAATAGTAATATAAATTAAATAAAACAATTTACTTTTGGAGGGATATATATTTCAGATATGAGGAAATGAAGTTGGTGAGTTTGGCGAAAGGGGTAAGTTGTGTTAGGTCCTGAGAGTTTATTAGAAAAATATTCTTAAGTAAAAAAGGTAGGTAGTGTTAAGGAGATACTTTAGCATCGGGCGAGCATTAAGAGGTAGTATTGAGAGCGAGATTCTTATGCTCGGATCTGTAATGTATTCTATACAACTATTTATAAAATATTTTTTAAGACTTCATGTAAATTCATTGCCTAATTCGGTTGTATTTTTGCCTTGCATACCTCTTTGGATGAAAATTTTATATTCCACTTATTTACTTAAAAAGTGAAGGTACATACATGCAATGTCTTTTCAATGACCAAGCCAAGTTCCGCAAAACCTGGATATACCTGTTTATTCCTGTGGAAGTTTGCTTAGTCATTGCTCCATGCTTCCTGTAACAGAGTTCTACAAAGTTAAGGCTCCAACGAAAGAATGTATTCTATGTATTTTTGTAATTACAATTAACTATATAGCAAAATTTACATGACAGTTACTTAAATTGTCCTCAAAATGTGCATATTTAAGTGTTTTTATACTAAGAAAAGTGACCAAAGAAGGGAATATTTTTCAGTGCACTTCTCTACATTCCTTGCGAATAAAAGGATTAGAAAGGAATGATGTTTAGCCTCGCATTTTCTTGAGAAATGATTGCGCTGCTCAAATCGCTGAATATTTTAATGCTAGGGTCGAAGTATTTTAAGGGAAAGGGCCGTGGCGCGAAGGTTCTCGACCCTGGACGTTCACCATATACGTGAATGCGGAAACTTCCTCTCCACTCTTCGGTGAGTTGTGGATAAAGTAGGCAGATTTATGCGGATATTCTTGGCTGGAATTCCGGGACAATTCGTGGCGGAGGACAGTTTTTTGCCCGATTTCTTTCCCCTAACCGACGTGATTTAAGTCTGGGTCCTTTGCTTCCTTTGACTGGAAGCAAAAGTCTTCGACCTCACTCTTCCTACAAATACGGCCTTTCCTTGCGTTCAATTGCATTGTATGCCGTGATTTGAATCTTATTTTACCTCAGTATTTTGGGAGTATGTAAAAAAATACTCCTCTCTGAGTTAAAGGCACCTAACCCCCTGTTTGATAAAGTCAACGAACTGCTTCAATGCCTGTTTTGCGCGATGATGTTTCAATATATGTTTCCATTAAATACATACGAATAAATATTAAAAATTTAAATACTCCAGGAGGTAAAGAAATTGAATAATTTCTCATGTGGAAGAAAATAGTTGCGACGGCAATGACAAAATTCAAATAAGAAAATAGGGTCTATAATAGGTTAGCATGTGAAGAAAATACAGTTTAATTTTAACTATCGTTTACTCTCGTGTTAATGCTTTTCCACATGGATGTACTTGTCTACTAGTTTATTTAACGTTATTTACGAATGAAATTTAATTTACTGTCTTGTAAACTTCTCCTTTGAAAATATATCCTCCCATTTTTTTACAGATTTTAATCTCGATGTATACGTATTAGATCTGTACTACTTTTTTGTGGAATCGACCAACCTTTTAATCGAGAGTTGGGTTCAACAGAGTAAATTCAAAAATACAGTTGTTGCTCGTAAATTCAGATCTACGCCGAAGAATATTTTAGAAGTCTCTTAGGTGTACTTGAGTGTTTTTGAAGTTGGAATTGAGCCCCTAAATACAGCTCCTTTTTGAATTCGGTTATTTATAACATTTTATATACAATATCAACACAAATCGTTAGAAAAACGCGCCTTAATCTCGAAGTATTCTTAAAAAACATAAACGATTGATTCATGAAAATACTTCTCTTTAGATTAAGTTACATTTTGCATGCGATATATATACGATTTAAAGTTGTGAACTTACTTTTAAGCTCTCTGAAGGAAGAAATGACTTTCATGTGCTCCGATTAAGCTTAATGATATTACTACGGTTTGTGAGCTTCTTCAATAATTAATAATAATTAAAATATAATTTAAATCCGTGTTATTAAGCTTTGAGGAGTAAGGAGAGTCTATAAAAATTTAGCTTAAGGGTTTGCACAGTACTAAATAAAGAACGATATTTTGCTTAAATTAGAATGATAAATCTTTTTTGGTTTATCCTTAATTGATAAAAAGTAAGGAGATGTAGGTTATGAATATTTAAAACATAACTAATTTACATGCAGAGAATTTCGGATAGAACTCTAATTTACAACATGCTTCAACAGGAAACCCCACATTACGTCTATCTTTGGTGTATTCGTTCTTCAAACTAATACAGGGCGACGGCTGCCATTTCACTGATTAAATCGCCCTCTTATTCGAAAGTCTCAGTGATTCACCGTTTAATCCACAGCAGCTGCCTTCGTAAACCCCGCATTTTTAGACCCTCTTTCTAAAGAGCAGCGAAGAAAAAGAAGAGCTTCTGCCACGGGACAGATGCGATCGAATAATGCCCCACCAAGTTGAAATTGCTGCTGAAATGGATCGCGGCGTTCGAGGTGAAGATGAGTTGATTCCAAGAATTTAGTTCAGGCAAAAACAAGGCTATCATCTCACTACCAAAATAGAGAAAAATACGAATCAGATACGAGTTCAACGTTGAGCTAAATTTAATTTCGACTTTCTCATTCTAATGGATATTTGAGCAATCACGAATTTCATGGCTCCCGGATAGCGAAGTCTGTTGCGTTCCAGCCTTTGGTGAAAGCGTTCCCGGGTTCGATTCCTCCACGGGGCCCATATGCGCGAAATGACCTCATCCGTCCAAGTACTTTTAACAATGTTCTACAATTCTACAAAATTCTACAATTCTACAAAAGAAACAAATCGCACTTCTCTCCCCAAACCGTTGTTGCTTGGTTAATTATAGCAATTTCTATACCTCTGACACTTTATTTGAGCACTTTTACCAGTCTCCAGGAATTATTCAACATTGTTATGAGATAAGTGATAAATCTTCAAGGCCATTTTGAGTTTTTGGGGCGCAAATTTCTTTTCTTCTTATTCGACTGTTAAACACACGACCTCGTTTAAGTTACCCCGATCATATCTGAGCCAATTTCGCGTACGAACAAGTTACGAGTCCTTACGGTCGATCAACGACTGTCATGTCCTTGTTAAACCGTTTAAACTCCGATGCAGATCAAATAAGGGCGCAATTTTATTCCGATAATATCATCTCATATTCCTCGCAGCAAGATTAAAAGGATTTTGAAAATTATCTTCCAAGACGACGTAAACATACTCGTAAAAATCTTTCTCGGTATACCCATTCCTCAACCCTTGACAGTATCTTTTAGATTTTCGAGATAACGCAATTTCAGATTAAATAAAAGTTTGAAATGGCCCTCACTCTTGAGCGGGCATATTCTCTTATTCTTCTCATTTTATTTTATATTTAAAAACTATTTTTTTAATNCTCGTGATTATGGATGTTTTATTTTTCGAGTTCTTTGCTCTGTGATATCATTCCGACATACCACTTAAATCGAGAATGATTATTTCAAAGCTTTAAAATTATGGATAAAAATATCTTCCTAAATTCTTACAATAATTAAAATACTTATTTGAATGCACTACAATAATTCAAACAACTCAAATAATTCTTACTCAATAAAAATATGTACTGCCATCACGTGTTCTATGAGATTATCACCATGAGATTCTCAGAAAATCGTTTCATCTTAAGATACTTACAATACGTTACTTAAATATTTCAAATTAATTTCCACAGCGAGCTAAAATGGCGTTAACCATGCGTGGGTGTGCTGACACAACCGCTAATACGAACAAATCAGCTTAGCGTTTGTAAAAAAACACAAAAGAAACAAATCGCACTTCTTTCCCCAAACCGTTGTTGCTTGGTTAATTATAGCAATTTCTATACCTCTGACACTTTATTTGAGCACTTTTACCAGTCTCCAGGAATTATTCAACATTGTTATGAGATAAAAGGCCATTTTGAGTTTTTGGGGCGCAAATTTCTTTTCTTCTTATTCGACTGTTAAACACACGACCTCGTTTAAGTTACCCCGATCATATCTGAGCCAATTTCGCGTACGAACAAGTTACGAGTCCTTACGGTCGATCAACGACTGTCATGTCCTTGTTAAACCGTTTAAACTCCGATGCAGATCAAATAAGGGCGCAATTTTATTCCGATAATATCATCTCATATTCCTCGCAGCAAGATTAAAAGGATTTTGAAAATTATCTTCCAAGACGACGTAAACATACTCGTAAAAATCTTTCTCGGTATACCCATTCCTCAACCCTTGACAGTATCTTTTAGATTTTCGAGATAACGCAATTTCAGATTAAATAAAAGTTTGAAATGGCCCTCACTCTTGAGCGGGCATATTCTCTTATTCTTCTCATTTTATTTTATATTTAAAAACTATTTTTTTAATAAACGAGAAAGAGGACGTTTTTTCGACAGTACTATTCCCACAATTAATGAATTTTGCTGTAGATTCATAATCGGAGAGAATCAAGATAGAGTAAAAATGTAAATAAATTAGTTAAAATACTAGTTTCTTAGGGCACTTGATGGCAGTAAACATTTCTATTGAGTACGAATTTGTTTGAGTTTTTGAAGTATTGTAATACATTCAGATAAGTATTTGAATTATTGTAAGAATTTACGAAGATATTTTTGTCCGTAATGTTAAAGCTTTGAAATGTTCGATTTACGTGGTATATCGGAATGATATCTCAGAGCAAAGAACTTGAAAAATAAAACTCCTCGTAACTCGTACTGATCATGGAAAACGGCAAAATAGCTTCTTTTGAAAATATCTTGCCCCTTTCACGACAAGGTTTTAAATTCGGAGATTCAGTAGCTTATAAAAGTCGACATTAATACAAGAGGGTATATTCGACTCCAAAATATTTTCAATTTTAAAGAAGTAAGAGTTTATATCAAAATGATTATTTTGAGAATGTCGGTTTTGCAAGGTAACTTGCGGAATCTGCAGCTAATCCGAGCCATTCAGCTAAATTTTCGCAGGAAAGTAGCCGTTATATTTTTAAAGGGGTCTCCACTTGCCTTACTTGCAAAGAATCCTATTAACCGAATGGAATTGAGTCGGCATGGTAATTTAGTGGTTAGAATACCAGAATACCGGATAGCATGAGACCTAATTTTGAGTACTAATGATATCAATATTTTTTATTTCTGTTTCTCCTTAACGCTCCTTCAGTCCCTTTTAAGATCAAAAAGGATTGTGATTAAAAACATCAAAATTCATAAATTACGACTTTGGTAAGAGTTTATTACCGACGGCAATATCCTAAGAGGAAGAATACGTGAAAATTTAGAATGTAAATACGATCGAAAGGTCAAAGAATGTACGGAAAAGAAATTTCGAAACACTAAGAATTTGATCTGCGATGTCAAAAGAAATAATGCGAACTTATAAATCAAAAATTTGGCGCGCCTTAATGAAAAAAACTTTCTCCCCGAATTCGATGACTATTCCCTCCCACTAGCATCCATTTTCCATAGAGCGGACTTTACTCAAGGCCTCGGCGGGGGGTATTCCATCTCGGTTACCAATAACAGCCCACCGATAGAAATACACCAAATGATATATTATTCTGCATAACGTCTGGATCCGAAAGTCGTGCCGTCTTCCAACCGTACGCAACTTCCTTAACCGGGAGGGATACTAGCTTTCTCCAAAATTTTCGGCCCGAGGCCCAAAAGCAATTACCGGAGGCTGCTATAGTTCAAAAGATGCTCCGGGAGGACTGAGGAACGAATGGGTTTCGGTGAATACAGAATAAGGATTCACCAACCAAACCACGTCCATCTCTGGTCCCTCGAGGGTAAACCACTAAACCTTGTTCCATTTCGCTCTTATCACAACCGGAAGACGAATCTCAAACGATGAGATCGAGTGAAAGTTGTGCCATAATCATCTGCTGGCACGGGAGAGAAAGACAGGTTAGGTTTAGATAGTATTGACCAAGTACCTTTCGCCTTTTAACCTGGAGAAGGGAAGAGATAGGGCTGGAGGAGTTATGAGGTAAAAGGAAACCCGCCATTGAGACTTCCCTCCTGGGGATGCGAAAGACCAGATCTCTGTCCATTCTCTTCCTGTTTGAGACTCCGGAGGGCGGAGGCCATACAAGAAGTCGGATAGTTGCGAATGTTTACTCGTGTATTTATGAGCTGATATCTTCGTTGATGAACAGCGAATTACTTCGAAACAGAAGTTGATACGGAAATAAGGATCGTATGATTTCAAAGAGACTAAGGTGAAAAACTGACTGATCACATAGGAAGTTAAACTTTGGAGAACGTTTTCGGAGAAAATTTGGATGAGAATATGATAGTGAGTGGAGTGAGTTATCTGCGGTCGCAAGCATTGCAGATCATCCGTGTATAAATGAGTTGATTAAGTTAACTTTGATTGCAAGACATTGGAGAAAGTTCAAAAAATATGAAATAAATAAATAGCTGGAAATATTAAAAATAAAATAATAAATTAAGTTGATTAAGACTTTAAAATTCTCATCTTCCACGTAACTTATCATCAATGTAACTTAAAGTGCTCAGCAAAGATAAAAGTCAATATAAAGTATTATGAAAGTAAGAAATTTAGTTGTAGATTTAAAAACTTCGGTGAAGCTTTGGAAGAAGTATACTCAGCAATAGAACACAAATACGGGGGGCGTAAAAAACCTTCACAAACTTACTGAGAGTAATAACTAAAAGATAATGAAACAAATTTCCTTATCAAGAACTAGAAATAAAAGGATGGTATAAATGACAAATACACACATGATATAAACTACTAATAAAATGCACAAAAAATAAAATAAACCATAATTGAAGCACGCATAAAAAACTATAAATTATCAGGTAAATGCAAAGATAAATTTAAAACATCAGTAAAGAACGTATGTACTAGAAGAATATATTACTGATTTCAGATATCTTACAGGCACGAATACACCTTGGAGAGGATTCTATTTCGCAAATAAATAGTTATTTATCAGATTAAATATTCTTCAACGCAACGTTGAATCTCTGAATGTGTACATCATTTAATGAATTATTGCTGTTTCACTTCTCGAGCGAATAGATAAGCTCAAGTATCTCGCTTCAAATACTTAATTAGCCTAGAAGTAATACGAATCCTTAGGATTAATACACTCTTAAATTTTTATATGACTATAAATTTATATCTCTTACAGAATAGCAAAGAGAAGAGCATTTCGCTGGATTGAAATTGAAATGTGATGAGAACATGAGAACAGAATTAGCTACAGTGAGGTAAGGTGCACCAGAGAGTAAAAACATGTAACCAGTTAACTGACCTTCTGATATTTCCTTACCTTATACGAAGGACTGTCAGAAGCTACAAGAAGAAGATATAGGGTGCAGTATCCTGGTCCTTAGTCCTTCCTGTGTCCGGGAAGAGGCCATTATATAAAATTTAATGAAGGGATTGACTACGTAATTGTATCTTCATTTCTTAGGTTTTATAACACGATGTAAATACGTTACTATACTAATCTACTTTACAAGCAAAAATGAAGAAGGGACTAGTTATCTATTTCGCCATGCTTGTACTTTAGCAGTTAGCATAGAGGTTAGTCTGCAATTCGGTCCCTGGTTCCGGATTCATAGCCACTATGTTTACGCATCAGGCATGTTTGTTTGTGTTCATCTTTAAAAGTCTGACTGGAAGAGTGGTTTAATTGGACAAAAATTCGACTAATAAAGAAGTGATAATTAATATCATTAGGAAACATTACTTTGCTATCCTATGTTAGTGCTTCGGTTTGTTCTAAAATTCGTTTCTTATTGAGATGAATAGGGACAGTTCACTTGCGAGCGAAAGGGGTTGCGGAAGCCAAAAGGCTTGGAATCCCTGCTCTAGATAATCCTGAGGATAGCAGGAACAAGAAAGGTCAATGAAGTACGGGAGATAATGTAGATATAGGGAAACATGAGCGACCGTTTGAAATGTAAAGTCTTTCATTTGGCGAATATATAGCGAACTCGTAGCAAGGTTGAGAAGTCACGAGATTCAGTTTTCCCTTATTTCCATACTCTGAATTTAGGAATGAGAATGCTGCAGGTTTAAATAATCTCCCAATATAAATATGTAAGTTGAAAACAGCCATGGATAAGAATGTAAAGAAAAGATTCTTTACGGTACCCGGAGGCGAGGGAGGACATCCAGAAGGAGAAAGGATTGTTGCGGGATGTTATTTATTTCCTCTGTGGAAGGGGAGTGCGCCAGATGGTGATGGGGAAGGTCGAATCGAAAGGTGAATCGCAATAGGGAGTGTCTCCGTGGAGGTCGCTCCAAGAGGGGTGTTCCTTCCTTTTCCCTCGACCGCGGAAAAAACCGATTTAAGTTAGGATGGGCTTGGTTGCTTCAGTGGTCAGGAATGGAAAAGTGGACGCAAATATTTCATCAAGGTCCACCGGTCCGTAAGTCGTGACGGGGAGAGGGCGTGCATTTTCAGAAAGAAAAATAAATTACGAGTTACGTATTGCTCCTTGGTCATGAGATTGATTAACGCTCGTTCCTCTTCGCGAGTAATTTTACCAAGCTATGAAAAAAACAGAATCTTGAATCCGGGGCGTGGTCAACATCGAGATTCTGCATTTTTTCTTTATGGTTTAATTTTTCGCGAGTTGCAATCGTTGCGTCAGCTTTAAGTCCAGTCGTTTAAAAATTCCGAGTGGAAACCAAGAGCATTTAGCCGTTTAAAATGCAATATTCTCCGAATGGAACATGAAGATAGGTTGCGAAAAAGTAATCAGTGGAAGTTTTTACAAGCCCACTGAATTCTAGAAAGGCATAATAAAAAGAAAAATCCGAACAGATATTTACCACAAATCTATTACAGCGCTAGAATGACAAAATGGCAATGGAATCCTTAATACCTGCTTTGATAGTGAAAGGAAAGGCTGAGATTTTACAAACGTTCCGGGAAAAGCATAAATCCAAAATATGATATCAAATGCTAATACGGGCGATTGCGCTCGATGCACTTACTACTTTGGTGCTTTCCTTCAGACAACGTATGAGTCATCGTCACCTGCAATTTCAGCTGCTTCTTTTAGCCGGATAATCGGTTTCAAGCATTAGGTGTGGTTGCACAACAAGTAGTTACAAAATAATAAAAGAAAATTTGAAGCATTTAAAGAGACTACTTTTTTTCTTTTGCAATACCTCCTTGGGAGAATAGGAAGATGATAAGCAAAAATAGGAAGTCGTTCAACTACATTTCTTAAATTCGAAAGAATTCCACTTTGTGGTGCTTTAGAAAAAATCAAGTGAATTTTTCTCTGAATGAAATTGGAGAATCTTTAAATGCATCTACAGCAGATGTCCTCTTATCTAAAAAAACGCGCTACATAAGCTATAGTGCGATGGTTAGGTCAACGGTCGCAAACCATTCTGACCTTACGAACCGCTAAACTCACAATTTTAAATCCCACGGATTACTGTTACGAATTTTCTTAAAAGGGTAGCACAAACATAGGTGAAATAATTATCATATTTTTCTTTATTAATATAACATTCATGTTTTCGTTCGTCTGCCCTACGTCCATCTTCATTATGAAGAGATTCAAAATATAATCTAAGGGAATAATGAGCATAAAAATTGCAAATAACATCTAAATTTCTTCGCGAACCACTAAAAGCTTCTCACGGACAATCTGTGGTATCTGCTTATTTAGGTTATATTACTGTAACCTTTTAGAATACTTATTGCCTATTGCTTATTTCTATATTCACGATATCAATCTGACTGGAAACTCATTTCATGAACTATGATACTGCTGAGATAAGAAGTCTTTTACCTCAATGTAAATTGAAAAAAATCTGCATCTAATGAAACACTAGGGGAAAATACGCTGCCTCGAAGGGATTGACATCTAATCTTATCGATTACTACACCATGGTGGCTAATCGAGATGAAAAATAAAAATACCCAATAAATTACGATTGATAAGACAAAACTTCTTAATGCAAGATATTACGAACATTTTCCTGTGTGAGTTTATGGATAAGATTTTATACGAGGTAATAAGCAAAATTTTATTCCTCAATTAAATCCTCATGATGATCCTCAATAATACAATCTCAATAATCATGATTTGATTATTTCTAACTCTGATTTGTTAATCCTAAAATACGATTTATCGTTCCTTTTGCATTTCTCAAATTGAAAAGTATTCTCTGCCAGAGTATCTCAAGCTTGGGAGACTTCAACGACCGTTCGCCAAAAGGATAAGAAAACTTGGAAACATTACCTTCGAAAAATTTGCAAAGCATAATATAGAATTTATGAGAAAATTAGAGACGCTAAATAAAAAATATTATCCTTCGGTGGCAGATATCAGAATAATTGAATGTGGTAATCAGTCCCATGAAGTTATTATACCCAACTGATTGTGAGAATAGCAGCAATATTCCTTGGAAGTTTTATATGGATATCCTTTCATTTATATATTGCTATAAGTTATATAACATTCATGTTTTCGTCTCAAAATGTGGTTAGCATGTTGATAAACAAAAACTTTCAATATAGTAGATGTCCAATTACTAATGAAAACTTTTGCTAAAATAATTATCACACTTATGGGCCAAATAAATCTATTCGTGGCATACCCCTATGCTATCTACACAACTTTCACAATAAGATGAATTTTCAGCTTCTATTTGAATTGTCATCTTTCATCCTACATTAGAATTCAAACAAACGTTTTAGTGAATTCAAAGTTGGATAAAAGTGAAAATAACATTTTCCAAGCGTGAAACATCATTATCGAAAGCTATGAAATGCAAGGAAACGCTCAGGTTCTTGACAGATATTTAGAAAAACATTTCTATATAAAACGCATTTTCAGAGAGGTCAATTTTGAAAATTGTTCTTATCACAAGAGAAAAAGCAAAATTTTAGAGAAACAGAATATTATTATGGTGAACTAACGGATGTGAAATAAAACATAACTCATCTAAAATTATTGCTAGCTCATACACGATTGATGATAGAAAAGATGATCATGACGTCGCGCATTATTGAAACGCGAAGCCGAGGGAAGGAGAGTGCAGTTATTTGAATTCTAAACTGGCATCTCTCAAGGATGCGATTACGAATCTCACTTATAAACGCATCCTATCGAAAAATTATATACAACTATCCCATAAATGCATTCATTTTCTCTCATTTTATTACCTTTTATTTTATTAAGAGATTTTTTTCAGATATTTTCTGAAAGAACCTTATACATTTAGGGATATAATTACTATTATAACAACTGGGATCGTCACGTACAATCCAATAACTCTCATTACCTAACAGACGGCATGCCAAGCTATTGCAACTCTAGAAACTTCAGAACAGTTCATGAAAGATATCTAAATATAATATATATTCGTAAGAGTGATTCTGATATACTCGGTCGAGTATCTCGGAATCACTCTTACGAATAACATGAACTGGAGCACTCATATCCGAAACATTTTTGCTAAAGCAATTAGAAAGCTCGGGTTCATTTGGCGTATTGTCGGTAGATGTGACGAAAAAGTTAAGAGAGCGATGTTATTTTACGTTAGTTAGGCCCCATCTGGAATATGCATCAAATGTATGGGAT
This sequence comes from Ladona fulva, assembly GCA_000376725.2. Taxonomy (NCBI): domain Eukaryota; kingdom Metazoa; phylum Arthropoda; class Insecta; order Odonata; family Libellulidae; genus Ladona; species Ladona fulva. The sequence goes on along the minus strand of KZ308385.1, from coordinate 136,760 downwards.
CCGGCGGACGAAACATGAACCCATGAACTCGAGACAGTACAACGGAAAGCGATACGTTTTGTTAAAAAGTGCTACGACAAAAATGCAAGCGTTACCAAAATGCTCTCAGACGCAGGTTGGGAATCCTTAAAAGAGAGGAGATTAGAAGCTAGATTGCGACTGATTGAAAAATTTAAGAAAAGTACGTTTGCGGAAGAGTCGATATTAGTCGACCCCCCTGCTACCTTGGGCGATCCGACAATGAGCGAAAAATAAGAGAAATAGATGCTAGGACGAGCCGTTTTAAGAATTCATTCTTCCCGCGAACGATACGCGATAACAACAGGTTAAAAAAAGTCCGAATCCTCGCAATTAATCATCATGAATTATCAACCAGAGGAAAAATATTAACTCCGAAGTGCTTACCACCTTCATGAACGGAACCGCTTTCCCGTCATCTGAAAACTAAATTTTCCGATTTCATCCACCATTTACTCTGAAAATTGGTAGAAATCTCTCATTCTCCAAGGGAGAAAGTGAAAATTTATATTTTTATGGAAAAAATTGACTGATATATTTTCTTTCTTCAGATCATTCTTGCAATTTCGAGCGGTTTCGTAAGGCGAGTAATGAGCATCGAAAATCCTCATGCATTGCCGCCATGCCCGCCAAATACTCAATCAAAATGATCAAATACTCGCATCGGCTTTGCTTACGCAGCTAGAGAAGAGAAGTAAGTTACGGCATGGAATGCTCGTGTAGTGACAGATTCGAGGGAGAAAACTCAACCTGCACAGGTATGTTTTGGTGCGTTTTTTGTATCCCACAGAGGAACGTTATAGGTCCTACTGACTGTTGGTATGAAGAAAGCTGTCACTGGAGCGAACAGGATGAAGAGAGATGCAGAAAAGGAGAATGCTTCTGGAAGAAAGCCGTTGTATCGAATCGCGTGCATTTGCAAATGCATTCCCACATCAAGGTGCTCCGTGATAGAATATCAAGGCCGCAAACCAAGGATAATAGAAAATCGGCTCTAATTTCGCACAATTTCTAATTCATCCGCGTACGATTGAGCGGGAAAAAAGAGTATTTGCGCTCATTTGCGCAATTCTTTAACAGCGCGCTTTCTTTAAACGATTTTTATTATATTTGCGAATTTATTACGGATATAATTAGCAAACGAAAAAGAAATAACTTGTGAATTTGTAGGTGAGCATGGTTTTCAATACAGTTTACTCCTTGGTAGATACACCACTATCCGATATGGAAGATAGAAGGAACAGAGGAGATGAACAGGGAAAACAACTCGGGAGTCGGACTGCATTCTGAAAAAACTGAAGAAATTTAAAATTTGTAAATTTTTGAACAAGGCATCAACTATGTCTGATAAATCAGTCATCATAACTCATAAAAGATTAAGGTTCTGATATATTACCAACAATATTTCTCTATTATCTCAAGCTAAAAGAAAATCTCGACTATATACAAAAATTTGTTTAATAAGTTTGCATTACATTGGATTTAAGTTTGACTTCTTGAGAAATAATCCGTTTGTATTCTGCTTTGATGGTAAGAATCTGACAAACCAAATGCTTGGTTGTGAATCAGAGGTAAACAACAAACTTATGAGAGATTTTCCTGGCATAATAATTTGACGTCATAATGATTTCATCAATACCTTCCACAGTTGTGGAGTGATTAGCATGCTAGTGCTCTAACCCCAAGGTTGTGGGTTCTAATTGGCTAATCACATATTTCTAGTGAGAGAATGTTTGTCTCTATGTCCTAAGTGTTGACAGCAGTAAGTAAATGCCGAAAACCAACTTCAATCGCAATTCATCACCCAACTATATAAGCAATAGGAATAAGGTTAAGAAGGAAGAAATTAATGGTTCTATCTCTGAAATAATTAAAAAATATTTACAAATGAAATCTATATGATATTTTAGCAATCCAACAATCTCAAATATATATGTCCAAAATTTGCGACAACTTTCAAATAGATAAAACAAAGATTTGTTGAAGTTTATGACCTATGTAGATAGGCTGCTTACAGCTGAAGATTTTTGCTGAATGGTATCCTTATCCAGCTTCAAATAAATTTTCTTTTTACATAAGCAATCATCAGTAATAGCTTCCCTTCTTTGCAACAGATTCCCCAGAAATAAGAAAAGAAAAAAATTGAAGTTTATATGAGCAACTCTGATAGATAAAAATATATACTCACAGAAATACATTTTTTGTGAAATCGTTTCTTTCTGGTTTTCACTGTAGAACAATGATTCATGAAATCCATCTACTGCTTTGTCACAGAGGTCTATCCAATACCAACATCTATAGTAGGAAATGGGAAAAGTATGAAATAAATAATATATGTAATTACTGAATTTGAAATTACCACATTTAATCTCATTATAATGATTACATGATTGTGAGTATAAGATAAATTTAATGAATTACAGTACATGTAACATGTCATCAAATGGAAAGCAAGAATGAAATTCAAAATCCTTCAGAATCTATGCCTCTACACAGTAATCTGGAAGTATACTGAACTTTTGTTGGAGTTCTCCTACTAGTTTCTCCTATTAGTTTCTTTGAAAGAAACTAATTAGGTTACAATCCTGTAATATTTATACTCAAG
>KZ308385.1:92738-118047 GCA_000376725.2 Ladona fulva | reverse complement strand
CCCACCATTTAATAAATGTTTACAAGCCAGTGTTCACGGCTAAAATATTTTAATTTATTTACATCTTGTATATACATACAAGTTGCGCATTTCATAATATGATCATATAAGCAATAGATCAAAATGTTTTAAAGTGGCTCTCACGATTTACATAGGCAATATCCTTGCATAGACATGGAATGAAAATGAAAAATAGGAGCGTAAACGCCACTAATATTTTCCCAATAATTCGCGCATTTTTTAAGACGGCGGTAAAGGTTTTAGTGCTGTCAACTGGCGATTAACATTCCATTTACGATCACAATTGTCATAAATCCAGTTATGAACCCACTGAGTTGTACAAACCGAGACACTCTTAAACAGATGAGAATTCTTACATCCGAGAAACATTCTGCGATACTCCATCTGGAATACTACGAAGACCTAAGCCCTCGCAGAAGAGACGGGTTCTCTTGCACTGGCAACCATCTGGATATCCAGTGATCTCTGAAAAGAATAAGCATTACTTACATTTATAGCGGATCCAATTTTTTAATTGTTCTATTTACTAGGAATAATGTATGTACTTGCACTACAAAAAATGATTTTGGCTGTTCTAAAGCTAACGAAGGAAAGCAACCAGTGAAACCCAACCAATAAACTCAGTGAATGTAGACCATTATGTAATACTGTTCATAGGAATTTCCTGATAGTAATTGGCGAAAATACATATCCTTTTATCCGATGTTTACAGCATGTAGCTTCTTAAGTAAGAAAAGTCTGAAGATTTGGTAGCTGGTCCTTCACAACGGAATCAAAATGGCATTTCTTTACAAAGAATTCATAGTGACGTGCTGTTATAGCTACTAAAATTTTGGGAGGGATAAATAACAATTAAAGATTATCAGGTGATGAAATGAACCGGAAAACTGATTCGGAAGAAATTAACTTATACTCACTGCAATGCCATTGAGGATTGGATTGATTTTTATTCATCTTCTTCATGGTCTTGCCCACTATCAACATGCTTCCGTGCCAATCGGCTGTAAGATGCAAAGTAAGAGTAATAAGAACATGTGAATGACAAGAGCATGTCGAAAGTTGTCATCCTGAAAGGAAACTCCATAATAAATTGGTAACCACGCAAATAATTCTTTTCTCTTGCGAAGACCAACATGAAATCTTTATTAGAATGGAAAGGTAATTAGTTTATTTATTCCCGTATCTGACGCTAAAAGGACGCAAATTATTACGGTAAAAGCAGGATGTTTAATGTCTTTTAATATTATTACACATATTTTAATACTGTCGTTTAAATAAATGTTTGAAAGGTAACTCAGATTATGAGAGATTACGAATTTACTTGAGGAGCATGGACTGGAAATTAGATTTCGTGAACTTAATTTGTGCCAATGACGTCTGATACGAAACGGAGAGTTTTTCACAGTTGCACTCAATCACTCTATTGACAATTTTGCCTTTTATTTACAGCTATAATAGGCCTTTTGTTAAAACTGAGATCTTTCAAAAATCGTATGACTGAAAAAATACATAAATTCAGTATCAGATAACTAACTCAATATTTATCATGCTACCACTTATTTTTCTGATTTCGAGGTTTAATAGGAGAGAANACGTTTAAAATGATAAAATATATGATTATAAATATCAAATAATAAACAATCAAATATTGAGTATAGTCATCGTGCTTGGAAATTTGTGGAAACCAAAATACCTTGTGCATTTGCTTTCAAGATGAACGAAATACAATAGGCAGCTTCCAAGAAGTGAAGGCTGAAGCATTTGATTGGATATAATGTTCATTGGCTCACCTTAGACGCATAGCTAAAATTTTTATCAATATCAATCATCATATATTTGGCCTCGAATAGGTTGTTAAATAGATTTTTCATGTACTATGCTACTTACTTACAATATTCTTACAAAAATCACGTGTAATAAATTCAACTATAAAAAAATAATCACATTATATCAGGATTATCGGAAGATATTCATTCAAAATCTGAAGTCACTCCACTCATTCAAATATTTTTTTTGTCTAGCATTAAATTTTGAACGTGAATCTCATCACAATGAAAAATAAATGTTAATCAAGGTATCTTGTCATAATATAGTAATTTCGTCAAGCTTATAAATTTTAAAAACCCTTTAAAGAGCAAAGACAAACTGCCCATTGTGTTCTGCAATGATTTCTTTAGCACAAGAGCTCCATCAATCGCTGATGTGTTACCGAAAGCGATGATTTTTGATTGATTCTTATTCGGATGCTGTTAATTGCAGTTCCAATTCAGTTCCTGATAGAAGCCATGTTGATATATCATCATGAAAAAAAATGTTATCAATTTGAGTTATACATTGGAAGGATATCTATTGAATAGAGATTAATCCGATAGCGGGTCCATTGCCGTCTACAACAGCCACGAACGTGACGTGTAAGTCGAAACGCTGACCACGCGTCAACCTTTTCAGATGGCACTTGGCTAAACCATGGCACTGTATAGGCAGCTGCGACATGGATTCAATTTCATTAAACTAAAATATACCATTAATTTCAGCTAGATAAAGAGCAAACTGTAGTATTTTTCTGTTTACAATGGGCTCCTAATGGCCATTTTTATAATACAAATCTGAAAAGGCATCACCAAAAAATATTCAAACCCTGCATACGTGGGGTTTTTGTTGGCATAAGATTGTTTATACAATCATTAAGTAAGAAATAAAACCTCAACAAAATGCTTAAACGTAAACGGCCTTATTGCTCTCAAGCATTCTTTTGCATATAGACGCAAGTTGAAGCGAATATCGACTAACAAAATTAGATATCCCGTTTTTCTTTTCACGGCGATTACTCAAAGAAAACCCGGTTAACCCGCTTCGGTTATAACTTGGTTGGATACCATACCAAGTGCCGTAGTCTGTGCGTAGAGGATAAAAGGGGTAGCTACCGGTAAATAGTATTGATAATTTCTTCGACCTTATCGAAGCTGAAAGGCCTCTAATTACAAAGTAATGGTGGGTAGGCATTTGTTCTCACCACATTTGATTTTATCCTCGTCTTCTCCGTTCGGGCAGTGCGAGTGTCCATCGCAGATGAACCTTTGTGGAACACACATGTCTGCCGAAGATCCATTGGATCGGTGATTAAAAGAGTTCTCAGATAGTGAGTTGATGGCTAAAGTACTGCACCAGAAGCTCCCGATCTCGCACAAGTGGCCTTGAAGGAGCAAGAGAGTTGATTTGTATCCAAAACAGGGTGGAATAGAGTTTATACATCGGTCGCTTGAAGAAACTGACTGCTGTTAGGTTAATGTTGACGGGTTTCGAAAGCATTTAAAGCATTCATGTCTTTTATGCGCAGCTTTATAGCTGTTTCGCCACAAGCATTGTAATTTGCACTTCGCGACCAATCTCAGGAAATGCAGTGCCACGTGAATATCAAAGATGCTCTTTAACTATCGCATTTTGAAGTCATTGTAGCTGTTTAAGTGAGCTAGAAGTTGATACAAAAAATGTGATCGGATAATTCTCGAATAAGAAAAGGATCGCTCGCCAATATTACATCCATGCGGAAAGTATAGTATTTCAGTGAACATCTTTCTTTCTGAATCTAAAAGAATACCTTTTAAAGCTTTACAGAGACAAAAGTGAAATTAATCAAAGGAGCAGCTCGTATTGCTCCCTTTTAAATATGCGTTTTAATGACATCATTCAAGTGATTATGTCGGTAAGTTTTTTATCAGGGTTGTAATTAACAAAAGTATTCAGATATATCTACGTAGAGTCAATAGCATCAATGATTATTTGCATCCCATTTTAATCTTAAAACGAGGAAAGTATACTCAGATATCTATTATAAACTAGGTGATATAAAGCAGTGAACAAATATCTCCCATTTGTATTTTTTAAACAACTCACGTGAGATTTAATCTTAATTAGGAGATTTGCGGTAATAAAAATATTTAGATGCATTTAGAAGTAATACCAAGCATTTTTGTTAATAGAACAGAACTAATGACAGTATGACCCATTAGAAAGAGATCTTTATATCGTTTTTCATCATGAAAAATGTTATAAATAATTTAAAAATTATACTATGACTTAAAAATACTTATCCTAAACACGGGAAGTATTATTATTATTAATACTTAGTGTATTAGCACAAGTATAGGAAAAAACTTTCTTTATATACAGCTCAATATGTTTTCTTCCTTTTTCGATCACGTATTAGAGCCAATGGCGTTCCTAACTAGGTATAATGTCCGCAGAAATAAGGTTGGCGAGATTTTGTTCATAAAAAGTGCCATATCATATATCATTCGAACTCAGATAATATTCATTACAAAATAATCTTGAATGACAAGTACTGGTGCTTGACATAATATTCCGTACTTCAATTATTTCCTATACAATACTTTTTTATTGCTTTCAAATGGAAACACGTACATAATTTCCTAACTTCATTTCGATCCTTTCTCAGTCCTTACTCAGTAACGCTAAACATTCATGGTTATGTTAAAAAAAGGCTATTAAATTATACATCTGAATAACCGTCTCCTTCGTCGAGCAAACGAATAACGAACGAACGAATAACCTATCTGTATACCCCATCACCTTGTAGTATACACCGTCAAGTAAGAGCGTACTTTCTTGCACTAAACCCTAAATGTAGAATGCTTGAATTGTTCAAAGTTAGATGCACCTTCCGCAATTCGCGATGTATAATATATATCATATTCCATTTCTATGGATTATTTTCATTGGTTCATTTTCCCGACAAAATCAGCGACGGAGGAGGATAATACGCGAGATAGCGTATTTATCAAAGAAGTCCAAGGAACAAAGAAATCCAAGGAACAGCAAAGGCGAAGGAATATTACGAGAAGGGGTGGAATAGGTTACTAAAAAAGCATACATCTTGATATAGAGGGATTATTCTCCATTGATTTCGTGCTGAAATCCACCTTTCGTAAAAAATATACCTGCACAAACACTGACTCTACGTGCTTATGGGTATCGTTAAAACTGTGGTTCGTGGGCACGGCGTGATAAAGATAGATCCAGTAGCTCGTGTTGAAATGTATCCACACCTAGGGTCCAGAAACAGAAGAGAAAAAAGATCCGCCATAGCAATCACGTTGATGCATAGACCAGAACGTGTCATCTCGACCGATTGTGAGACCACCGAGAAAGATTTGAACAGATGGAATGCCTTCCCGCTGGATTAGGGATATCCTCAGGAAACTTGAAAATTCCAAGTCCAATCAATATCGCCGGCCTAATCCCAAAAGCAATAATATGCGTGGATTAAGCAATGCAAATGAAGCCATCCTGTTGATCCGATTTGGTCCGATTCGCTGGTGTATTAGAGACGAAATAGCTACTGTTTCAACTGGTTATCACGAAAACTTGCCTAAAACTTTTGATCCGGAATAGGCCAATCCAAAACCTAAACCATTAAAGGAAAATTTTCGTAGAAGAGCAACTGAATCGCTTACTATCCAAGCTATGAATAAAACTTTTGCAAAAAAATTCAACCCGCTAATCAACCAATCCAAGGGTTGACTTACTTGAAGATTTTGCCCAAAAGTCCATAGAAAATTATTTGATTGAGGAAAAAGTTGATGGCTCGTTAAATGATATTCTTTTAAAACAGAAAAAAGTATATATATACAAAATTAAACCTTTCCGATTGCTTGAAACGAAGAAAACAATTTCTATTGGACCTTATTGTCTTTTGAGCTTTGATAGGTAAAAATACTATAGAATTTCATTTATTGCCTTCGTTATAAATTATAACATATAGTTTAGGGATGTTTAATGATAACTTGAATAAGAATTTTGTTTGTACATTTTTGTCTCACTTATTTTATCATTTTTTCATTTGCGACAGCTAAAAATTTTAAAAACTGAACAAATTACGCCAAATAAAGACTGATGAAAAATATGTCGAAACCTCCTTAATCCTTAACTCCTCCCCTCCCCTCAGTTCCCCCTCAATCCATGTAAAATAATTTATATAAGTTGTACACACTCGTATTTTACCTCACTGTACATTTCCCTCTTTTCCCAAATATCCCGCACAAAGGGCCTTCTGTATAGATTGAAACATACAACAAATAGCTATAGTATTGATTAGGATAAAATCTTCAACATTATTTCATAATAAATAATAATGATTAATTAACAGTAAAATTTTAATTGATGTGATATCTTCATCAGCAACATTTCATATAATTCTTCCAACTCAGTGTTTAGCGGAACGAAACAACCAATTTTAACTTTTGAATATCAGTTCCATATAAAAACAATAAAAAAATAATACTTACACGGCGAAATAAAAAACTGTCATTTGGCGCCATTTAAATGGAAAACGCATCCAGGAGTATGTAGAGAAGACAAAATAAATAACATTACTAAAAGTTTCTCAAGTATATGTGCTCTTACTGTATTTTCAACTCAGGCCTTCAACAGTTATAGCGAACGATTGTAAAATCAATTACTTTTACAGATGGAATAATGACAGAACTGTTGCCACTTTATTTACTCCTTCGTATTTTTATCGAGTGTACGAATCGATTATCTTTGGATTTATTTTTTCAAATATTCTGAGACTCCATATTTTTCATGACACCAACTCTATTTTCTTTAGTACTACGTGAAATAATATATATTCAATGGGTATATTAATGTCCGATTAATCAACTAACAATTCATTTGTGACCTCTGTGCAGTGTATATTACATATTAAATTTGTGTATAATATTATTATTACTATACTCAATCATTCTTTCAATGAAAATAGGCCGGAATATATTATTTATCTAGCTGGACTGTCCGTTGGTAAGTCAAGTAAAACTAGATTAAATACCGTAATAATTGCAACTTAATGGATTCACAAGAATCTATAGCTAGATAATTTTACTAATTACAACTTACTTAACGAAAATTGCAATTATGTAGCTTCATTGAGATAACATTGACGGACTATCTTACTTTCTTTAGGTTCCTGGATAACCATGTGGGAACCGCGTTCGACAGCGGTGAAAGCGGTCTCGGGTTCGATTCCCGGTGGGAGTCCATATGTGCGAAATTACCTAATCCGTTGAGGCACTTTTAATAATACAATTACAAACTTTTACTTTTGAATCCATGATATACATGGAATATAGATTATGGATTCAGAATCTGGAAGATTCTGTTCTTTACAGTAAAAGTAAAACAGACAGAAATTCACCAAATGGAGACCCTAAAGAAGAATACAGTTGTACATCCACTCGGAAAATCAAGCAATATAACAAAATTTTCATTTTACGACTCAATTTTGCTAAAAATGTCTTAAATTCCCCAGAAGTTTTCTCTATTCTGTCCCTGCAGCGATGAAAATCTTATTTCCTCGCTTCCTTGATCGTGGTATATAACTGTTGCTGTTGTTATAACACAATATATATATGCAAACATAACAAAATCACAGTAAACAGAGACGTTGAACGCTACATTAGTCAGGAAAAACATTTTTACTCCCGGATCCCTTCGGGTTATTACCCTAGTTTAGAAACTGCTGCCTTAAGAAGTCGCGTCGGTCTGTACGAATCGAACGAAACTTTTGGCAGTGAAAATGTTATTTGGAGGTTAAGTATGAAAACAGAAGCCTAGCTATTAATCTATTCCTATCTACCATTATGCAGTTTTAAAATTTAAGACAATGTATGCAGTTTGTCTAAACATACGTTTTGACACGTCGCGAGTGTTTATGTCATAAAGGAAACACTGCCTGACTGCCGAAGGGAGTTATCCTAGGAGTTATAATAATACTGTATCGCAAAGAAATCCAATCATTAAATACTTGATGTTTCACAGAAATTTTGCTATAAAACTCGTCATTATTCATGTTGCATACATTTTTAAAATAATCATAAAACTTTCATGATGATCATTGGCGTATATCTTTCAACGATATAATTTGTCGTCCAGACGACGTCGGTTGAAAGTGATGAATTTTGAATGTGCGTATTTTTAATCAGATTTTGCATTCTTAGGGCCCGAAATCTATGGTCGACGGCAAGAAAAGAAATCTCTATTAAATTTTCCCCCTTTTTCAACTCCTATGCAATGAGTCCTCCTGTTTAAATTTTCAAAAGACAAAGTTTTCCAAAGGGAAAAGTACTTCACATGTATCTCTTTCGTATGTTATATATCTGTATTGTTTATGGGATCAAGCCGATAACTGAAAGATGAATGTAATGGAGCCTATTATCTGCGCGGGGGAAAGATTTACTGATGTGCCAATTTTTAAATTTGGACATTTAGCTATATAGGTCTGGGAGAAAATCATGCATCTCCCCTAGCAACAGACAGACAAAAATTTTGAAAAATCGTTCTTTTGGACTTCGTCAAACCCCTAATTACCAAATCTACCACTCTATTGAAAATTCATTCAATATACAGACACAGTTCCGATCAAGTTCTAAGCGTGATATGCATAAATAAGAATTTCTAAAAGAATAAACGACATTTACGAAAACAATTATTTCCATTATTATTTCGTCGGGAAGGGAATTAAGTTTAGATAATTTATCATTTTTTAATCCTAAAATATCTTAATCAGTTCTCAAATGAGATTGCGAAATAAAGCAATTCTGCCCGTAAAAAAAGCGAATGGGGGAAAATGATAGACTTACATATCGAAAATACGAGCAAGGCCTAATTTTCAGAGAACTTCCCTTCCTCAAAAACTCGTAAGGGAAAACAGTCAAAATTCAATAAATTAATCTTAATATTCGTGCATAAAGTATCTCTCTTAAAAGGTGTACAAAATTCATAAAGAGAAACATTTTTCATTTAAAAATTTTGTGAAACATATGGTACTTACAGTGGTTAGAAACAACCGATGTAATGAATTATCGTAATTTTAATGGATCAGTTGTAAATATTTACATAGTAAAAGCTCGACTTACCTCGACTGAACATGCCTAGAAGTAGCGTGAGGATTGCCAGAAAAAGCGACAGAAGTACCAGGAACACCCCGCAGCATACCTGTGGCCGAAAGTTTCCTAAATCCATATCTGTGGATGAAGCGAAGAGGTTAATTATTTTTATCTCTTTGCCAACATTTGAATGGGAAAGAGAAACTTACTTACTATGAATGCATGGGATAGACCAACTGGGAAATTATGAATAATAGAATGTCTCCTTAAATAGGAAAATGTTACAACAAACATCTCCTCCCAATAGGAGGTAGATTTTCAACGAACAGAGAGAAAAAGTCCTAAAACCAACTTAGTCTTAAAACCAACTCTGTTTTAATTAAACCTTCACATTAAATATGGAACGGAAATTTTAAGGTTAACAATGTAAATTTCCTGCGTTCATAAATACTAGGAAAAAAAAGCAGCTACAATTTTCCAAATTTATACACAGTAGATATTCGACTATTCGTTACAGCGAATTTCCGGTTAAAAGGGGCGGAGAGCCTCATCTTATTTGCAATTGCTCTTATCTCAACTTGGAACTATATAAATAACATTACTAAAAGTTTCTCAAGTATATGTGCTCTTACTGTATTTTCAACTCAGGCCTTCAACAGTTATAGCGAACGATTGTAAAATCAATTACTNAAACTATTGCTCTTTGAAAATGTGGATAATTTATCGCCCTCCTCAAATAGTTGTCTAAGTAAATTTATGCCATTCCTCTGCGCATTCAGATTTCGCAGTCAGATGGATATTCCGATCGAATCTGCGCATATTGTGTGGAGAAAGTACACTACTATTTCAACTTCAAGAAAATGTGTCATGCATCACAAGTCAGGCTTCACTTAAGAGTAATCCTTGGAAGGTTTAATACACGTGTTAAACGACTAACTAAACGTCTTGGAACCAACTATTAATAAAGTAAAAGGTGGCAAAATGCAAATTAGGCCAAAATGATCGTATATAAATAACAGCAATTGTAAACGAATATTTTAAAATGTGAAATCATTAAAATTTACAATAAATATAAAACAACAAAAACACAGAAAGGGCTATCACCGAAACAGTTATCAATACCAGAAAACACGATCACATTGACCACCTTTAAAAAAGAATGGAAAGATTGGAAAATAATTACTTAAGTAAAAATTCCGCTAAAGAAGAAGATGACGATGATTGTTGAGAAAGCTAATCAGAGGCTCTCCACTGTCGCACAGATCGACTGGACTATAGACGTCGTTTATGAGAAATCTCGCGTTTCCCACCGCCAGCGGATATCCCCCTCTTCAACACAACCATGCGCCTCGCCTAGTAGACATCGTCACGACTTCCCCTTCTCTACCTCCCAAAAAGAGCATCACATTCATACTAAAGCATTATTCAAAGGTATATTACGAGGCTGTTGAAATCCTTAAAACAGAGGGTGCCACAGACATGAAAATTTTAACTAGCTAATAAAAATTAAACAAGTAATAAAATTCGCAAATTACGCGGTTGTTAGCGAATTTTATTACTGTATTACTTTCAGCGTTCCTGCTACCATATCTTGATGAATGGAATACTTCCTTTGTATTTCGTAACAGAATGGACAAAAGGTGTCTTCTTCTTCTTGGGTTTCGTCTCATTGTCAGTCTTGTTTATTGTTGTGATAAAATGAATCCCACTTTTTGTTGATAATCATCTCTCGATTGTTTTGTTGTTATGCATCGCATTGTTCCCAGTTTCACCAGGTTCTCGCCATATTTACAGTGCAAAATTGTATAATAAATAAGTAAAGCGTTTCACTTTTTAGGCAACTTAACACTGCTTATCTTTTACTTCATTGCTTTTTATAACACTATGATCCTAAAAGCCAAGAGAAAAAAATATAAGCCAACATCCCACTCGACCAAAAAATGCGAAAGATTCTGGTATCATCGCTACAGGAAAACTCCCATAGAATGCAGGTCTGGAAAAATCCGTGTTATCTAGAAACGTCAACCATTCGGGTTCTATCAACTCCTTCCTTCCTTGCTGTCACCATACCTTCATGGAAGGCATGTATCTCATTTTTCTTCTGGCATAAGATGAAGAAATGCTTCCTTATTTATTATCACTGCAGTCTTATTCGAGACTGTGATAATATTTGAGTCATGCTGAATAATGAAATCTCCTTATTGAACGAGATGAAACGTTTTGATATGCTGCACTTAGGTGGAATATTTTCCTCTAACATTATCCTTATTTGGTGAGAAAACTAATAGCAAACTATCTGATGTTCAAGGATCTGGCTCTATTTATTTTTTTAATTATTTCAGGAACGAATAGTAAAATATCCAACAGCATAGAATTCATTTCGATGCAATCGATTTTTAACTCCGCCTCTTATCAAAGGTAAATTGATCAATATCAGATCTCAAAAACGCAAAGCATGCTGTAGGACTATATGCCATTTATTTACTAAAAATTTGGGTTTTCCTTGACGCATGGTCGCTGTTCCGTAATTGTGTGAACATGACCGAGTCGGAAATTTGCGCGAATTTACCGTGTCTTGATTGGATTTACACAGATGAAACGGGATCGACATTGATTCTTAATCCATACCATCTTAAAGGCAAAGAATTTTTTCTCGAAAGATGTTTAACATGTCACATTGTAACCGCAGATCATTGTAAGGGAACGAGTCAAAGACCAGGTCTATGCTATTTTTTTATCCGATACTAGTAGCCGCGTCCCCTCTCCAAAGCTTTCTGTAGCTAATCGAGGATGGGTTATGGTCTACCAACCTTCGGCTGATCTCTAGAGAAATAAACAATATTTTGCGTATGAATACGAAAGATGATCAATACAAGGAGTGCTATTGGATTGAATGTGGCTACTTAAATTCTATAATTTCGATCTTTTAATGACAGAAAACAAATATTCATGCTCTGAACGAGCATGAATATTGTTTACGAGCAATCTTCCCTGTCGAAGGATAGGAGAAAGGGTATTTTTTCAGAACAGAAAAATTCCAAGCGCATCGCTGAGATCTACAGAATTGAATTCTTTTGTTTTATGGCTCCTCACGCGATTCTTCGTCTCCGTAGCTGCTCCCTAGTATATATATGCCTTCTAGTGCATTGGATTTCGGGGAAATCCAATATACTAGAAAAGCAATAGGAAAAATGACCCCAGATTCCAAATTTCACTATCGCAATCGAGTAATTGAGTGGTATGCTCTGTTATTTCACGGGTATTTCCTAATCTGATTTTATTATCTAATTTGGCACACCAAAAATGTCATGGGATTTTGTGCAGAGCGGAAATGTTTTCTGCTTTACTTAGGGCTTGATTATGACAGATTGAACGACGCTACTGTCTGGATAAAGAGTATTTAGAAGATGATACACATGAATGTTTGAATTATTTTTTCAAAATAATTTAAAAACCTCCCTATAAGTACCGGAGAACACAGGAAACGTTTCCAGTTTTTACATTTAATAGCCGTAAAATCTCTCATATACGTGTACACACCTACGCGGTAGAGTGGGGTCAAACTTTACTTGGAGAAAGGCAATGTAAGGACCGAATACATTCCGGGATTGGAGGGCCACTTCCCCAAATGCAAATTGCATCCTCGGAGGGCGGAAGAGAGGGCAAAGAAGGGTTCTTGCCCAGAGTGGTCAACCGAATAGAATGGGGAATGCAAGGATAGGTAAGCAACCCATTAAAGTTCCAAAAGGATATCTCGAGGAAATAGAAATTGATGTTATCTCCTCAAGCAGAAGAAGATCGCAATGAACCATCCATTTAGATGATTCTAATGTTTTAGTAGCTATAACAAACATTTGTATAGTATATTTTTAATCTCTATTTCATTTTCTTGTATTTTCAATGTTTTAACTTTCTGTATTAGTTTATGTGTAACTATGCCATATTGTATGTAATAGTTCTGTAATGCACGGTAACTAAACGTCGCCACCGGACGAAATGTCTAACTGCGGCGGTATTGACTAATAATAATAATAATATCTTCTGGTGGGGAAATTTCCCCTGCCTTTATATGTTTTTTGTTTTTCGAGTTTTTGTAAATGTTTTCTTCCTCTTTTTTTCGGGTTATAGAAATATTTTTCTTAAGTTTAAAATTTAGCTATTACTATCAGATTCGCAGGTTTTTCACACTCCCCTTCTTGTGGGAAATTTTTCCTTAGTTCTTGGCTTAGGTTATTTATCCACGCGTACTTTATTCCTTTTATTCCTGTTTCCCTGCTCTGTCCTTTCCTTATATTAAAATTAAATGCGTTGTAGGTAAGAGGGGACTTGTTAGTCCCCTCGCCCACAATAAAGAAGTTTATATTCTATCCTAACATACTCTAGATAACAAATTCTCCCCACCGACCCAATAGTTGAGGAAATTAGATAAATCCTGAAGGAAGTCCAGGTTTGCAATCTCGACTCTACTGCTTCCTTATAGTACAAATGTCGGTTAAATTTTTCAGTATTAGGTGCCGAAATTATAAGTTACTTTTTGTATTTCAGTAGGCCTTTAACGTAGAGTCGTTCAAGAGACCTTACAAAAGATAAACGTTTAAAATCCGCTTTTAACACTCGGATAATTTTTAGAAAATATTAATTGGAAATAAAGCCCTCAGTAAATCGAGGTGGATATCACCAATTAGATAATTTATTTAAGGTTCACACGATGACTTTCTTCACAGTAAGCGTCTCAGTTCTTCAAGTCAGTTATGATGGGAAATATGGGAATGAAATTCCATGAATTTTTCTCCGAACTGCAAGAATAGTTACTTACTTCAGATCGTTTCTGTACGATGTCCCTCGATTAGACGATTAAAATGATGATTTATTGTTAACAGAAGATTTCAATGATTGTTTTTAGGTATCAAACTGACTAGATGTACTGGAACGCAGTATACCAAAAACACGAAATGGCTACCCTCATACTTCGCTCATTATTAAATGTTCTAAAAAATAATTAGATTGAATGGATACTTAAACATATAAAAATCGATATCTAAGATGTTCCATAGCATTTGCGTATTGTTGTTCGCTAAAGGTTTAGCCTCCAGGAATCTATATTTTTGTTTCAGAAAAATCTTTACCTGTGAATTGTATTTAAACACGTGCTACGCCTGGTAATTCAGTTTCTATTTCACATAAAAGGATTTACGAGAATTTTTCCAATAAACCTCTGTCGTAATTCTCGGAGCCAGAGGAAGCGGCCGGAAGGCTCTTTTCCTCAAAATTGATAGAAATCTTTTATCCCCGAATGAAATGGGCTGCCACCTACACGTTTAAGTCAAAGGTAAACCTGGAGCGCGATGTAAGTAGTACATACAAGAATATCATCGAAAGATATGGACGATCCCAAACCTACAAATAATTTATATTTATTTTTTTAGATTCGAAAACAAACAGTTCTGTCCTACTGTAAGGAATTTTGCAGCAAAAAGACGGAGAAAGCTACTAAAATAAAACGAAAAAGGAAGGAAACGTGAAGAATAAATACTTATATTAGAGATAAATAAAAGATGAAAAAATAAATATATTCATACTCAATGGTAGTAACACGAGAAAGGCAAAAAACTATTTCAAAATTGTAGCAGTAATTTTTTCTAAAAGTACTTCGACAGCTGAAGTCGCTTCGCACTTAGGTCCCCACTGGGAATCGAACCTGGGACCAATTTCACAGAAATCAAACGCGTTTCCCGCTTGGCTATAAGCTCTGTGCCAAACACTGGTTGAGAAATTAAGAAATCGCAGAAAAAGATACGCGAGGAGTTATAGCGAATCAAAATGGGGGCGATGAGGACGGTCGTTCTTAGGATATGACGATCCGCAACTTGGCCAATTACCAAAAAACATTGCGCTACATAACATAATAAAATAACAACTCCAAGTATTATATTAAAGTTGAATCAAACAACTAAAATAAAAACTGCCGTCGATGCATTCATTTACGTCGCATTTTTATAATTAATTTGGATTGGTGTATTTTATTTCCCGACTCTTTGTTAAGAGTTAAGGACTAAAGTTCTATCAGACGGTTAAAAGTAATAGAAAACGAATTTTTTTAAACACAAGAAAATTATTCCAATATAGAATTCTACGCCATTCTTCAACAACATGTTTTCTTTGGGCTTATGTATTTGACATGTGTATGCTCCTCGCCCCAAAGGAGGGTTTACGGTAGCAAGTCCGTGACGTATTTAAAAATTTCCGACGTAAAATGTCTGTCGGAGTCTCTTAAATGGGGACCATTTACAGCTAACTTCATCCTCAGAAATGAAAAGTTTTAGGTCGGTGTTCCCGGAGTATTTTTATGGACTACGGTTTCTGAATTGATGATTTGCAAGAAAATGAGGAAATGAGGCATGCGCATGAATGTGCTCGAAAATCGAGGAAAACAACCTATTGTTATAACGTGTAAATGCTAAAAGTCAAACTCCAGGGTATTGAAATTCGAAATCTAATTAAACATCCAATTTGAATATGATGAAAAAACTGCATCGCATTGTTTAATAGCAATTAATGAAGCATTTCAAATTAAGGCTAGCTTATCCGAATACCTTTATGAATGCTGTTACTTGGGTTAGAGAAAAAAATGTATCATTCAGCTGTCACTTTTGCCTCAGACTTGTTCAAGGCTACGCCAATATGAAAGCTACTGAGACATGAATGACTCCGAGTAACGTTGTTTATTTATAAAATCGATATGATCAGGCGTTACTTGGTGGAAAGCCATACTAAATGAAATTAAAATCCTTCGTAATTTTCCACAGGTTTTATTCTGCGACCGGTTTCGTAAGAAGGTCTTACATCTTCTGTAATGCTGTAATGCAGTAATGTAATGCCTGAAGATGTAAGACCTTCTTACGAAACCGGTCGCAGAATAAAACCTGTGGAAAATTACGAAGGATTTTAATTTCATTTGTTTATTTATGCTTCTCTTTTTTGAAAATGTGAAAAGTTATTCAAAGGGGTGGGACTGACCCGAGTAGTATAGTATAGACCCATCGGGTTGCGAGTTATTCAGACGCAGGTCTCCCTACAGATCCTTGCAATATTTCCATTATTTAAAGACTTCCTTATTTGTTCGAAAAAATATTTTAACATTCATTATAACTCATTTTTAAATATATCACATATCACAAAATTTATCGTTCAAATTGTTATCAGAATAATATAAACATTTTTATAATTGGATTTTTTTTAAGAAATCGTATCCACCGTAACAGTAGGAAATTATTACCGGAAGAAATTGATCGATTCATCAAGCTTCTATTCAGAATTAATTCAAAAATTTCATCTGGAAACTTCCTATCTCGTACCGTTTTTGTGACTGCTTGAAAATGTCCGTTGACAATCTCATGAGAATGCACCTAACATAGGATGCATCAGCAAACAACCACCATAAATTTAGGAGTGAGCAATATAATTGGTTTATGCAAAAAACGATCATCCATAAAGGATTCCACGCCTCTCCAAACACCCAACAAACGTCCTAAGTCATGCGACCTCAAACCTCGGTGCCCAGGGCAACCGCCCTGCTTGCATGTGTCTCGGGCCAGCTCTGCATTGAGTTATTATGCTACGCTTACGAGGAAATTCTGGTCGCAGCATTCTGTTCCTGCGAGAAAACTAAGATCAGACTACCTCACTCTTGATCTCTCGTAGCAAGTAGGGCATCGAAC
The DNA here is from genome assembly GCA_000376725.2 of Ladona fulva. Lineage (NCBI taxonomy): Eukaryota > Metazoa > Arthropoda > Insecta > Odonata > Libellulidae > Ladona > Ladona fulva. Next base: position 101,405 of record KZ308385.1, on the reverse strand, counting down.
CGAACCGAAACTGAAAAAAACGTTTTTCCCGGTTTGAAAACCGTACCCGAACAAAAAAAATGAAAGTCTTAAACCTGATACGAAACTGAAAACCGATATTTATTCCGTCCTGATTTTCGGTTCCCAACAATACACAGTTTACTTAAGAGTAATCCTTGGAAGGTTTAATACACGTGTTAAACGACTAACTAAACGTCTTGGAACCAACTATTACTATGTTTCATTCGAAATCAAATTCAAATTTATTTTTATTTTATGGAAATAAAAATACTATAAATAATATGATAAATTTTACAGGGATAGAATACTAAAATGGCTGGAGTGAAAAAACCGGTTAGACTTTATCAAAAGGAGCGAAACCGGAACTGAACCGATATTTTCGATAAACCGGAGCGAGAACCGGAAAATATTACTATTCGATGCCCTGCTATAAGATGAGCCTCCACCTCTTTTCAGGGCATTGAAGGCCAATGGTCAAGGGAAAGAGATTCAATTCTGTCATTCGGCTGCGTACTTTACAGACTGTTCCTATGTGAACGGAGGGAAAATCACGTTTGCATAACGAGGTACCACCTAAATATATGTCAGGGGTCCATTTATTCATCTTCATTTATTCTAGCACTGATCTCTAACTTAATTTATCAACATATTGTTAATAATAGTTATCTCCATAGTATGGGAGGGGTATTATACATTGGCATACATTCCTTAATTGACTATATCTGTTAAATTCTACTTTTTAATGGAAGATGGATCTGTGTAAAAATTATTTTTAAATGAACATTTGAAATATTTTTACAGAAATTGGTATCAGATTCAGTTTTTATTAAACCCATAATTTAAGTCTAAGATTCCTTACTTTGTTTCGCATCTCTACTTTTAGAATGTATAAGATATTTATTTTCAATTCTATCTGGCTTCAAATGCGTCATTTATAATCATGAAATTTGCTCCTTTTGGCGGATGCGGCATATGTTGGCTACCCCTACCTTACAACAAACGTAGCAAATTCGTAACCGACGCACATTCTGCTTTCCTCCTTTGTTATTTCCGTGCATAGTATCATAAACATCCTTCATTTAAAAATGTAGCATCTTCAATCAGATATAAAGCAATTCAGATTGAGTAGTACTTATGCAAAATTACCTAACGTTTTTTTGTGTTTTATGCTCTTTTACAAAATGCCACTACGAAAACCTTGATTGAAATTTTATAGATTTTTTCTTTCGCTATTAGATGGACGATTCGCCAAATTGGATTTCTTATAATCTTATTTTGAACAAACGCGCCAATCTTTCTTATTCGTCTCAGGAAAGTTCTCCATCAAACAGTTTTATCACTGTTTTCCATCTTCTATTATTCCTTCTCCTTTCACCTTGGTGAGGAAAGTAAAGTCATTCGAAAAATAAATATTCTTAGAGTAAAATTTTTAGCAACCCTCGCAGAGACACGCAATAATGCGCCCAGAAATATACGTGGAGAATATTCGAAATCAAACAAGTCAAATGCCATTCTAAATACTTTAGACTATGGACATAATATTCCATTGATTGAAATCGAAAATCTCCGAGGAAATCCGAAGATGACGATGGGAATATATTTATTGATCAATTCTAAATGCTTCATAAATTTGCCTTAGTACAACATTTCTCTGGAGTAATTGTAATACACATATTCCCCGAATATTATTAGACAACGCCAGAAATTTTTCAGATACAAATGTTCGCTAAATCTTCGCTGGAAGATGATTCAAGCCAATTAAAATTACGCGAAATATTAAGGGTTCCTACTTTCGTGAACGTTTAGTTTGACTGATCGCCAATGATGACGCTACCTTCTGCGCATTGGCATCCGCGATCTATGGAGAGCTGGGGAACTAACCTTGCGCGATCGAAGCGTTGTGCCTTTTGGGTTGATAATTATTCCACTGACCACCATCATAGTGTTGCTAATTTCATGTATTCGGAAAAAAAATTTCAGTTTCTACTATGGAGAAACTTATTTTTCTTCATCAGCTGTAACAGAATTAGTTTACTTCGAAATCTGACGTACCCACCAAGCTAGCTAGCCTTTCCCTACATTTCCCTCTTTTTTGCCATTAACCCCGGGGGGAGTATTTAAATTCGGAGTGGATGCATCTATGCGAAATGACTTCGTGCTTTAAGTGTCACAAAGAAGAATTATGATACGTCGAAGAAGATACGTGTGGTTTTGTGTGGTGCAGTTAATGTCATAACAGACTAGAAAATAAATATTAACGTAATGGCGTCCGCTTGGGTAGCTGACCCTAATCGGTCTATTTGCCGGCTGTGTTTAGGAGAAGATTATAACTACAGGTGTCTGTTCGACAAGGATTACGTGATCGACTCGTTAGATCTCGCCGGCCTCGTGAAGGATTGTGTTGGTGTTCAGGTAAGTTGGCGATAAGCCTGCCACTATGACGTACTGTTTGTTATTGATGTAGGTTCAGGAAAAGCGATTAACCGGAATACAAAGATTTAACATCAACATTTTGCTAAGGAAAAGAAATATCGTTTCTCTTATCAGGCATTTTTTAAATTCCTGACCTTTCATTTCATGTTAATAATTTCAAGCTCAGTTTGAATCTTTCATCTTAGTAGATCGATGAGATTTTCATATTTTTATCGGGTTTTCTTTTTTACCGCGCGAAGTAAATCGTTTCAGTATTTTCTAAGGAAGTTCATAGAGATTCCAAAATAATACCGAGAAGGTTTGCGAAATTTAAGGATATTAATTTCATAACTTGTAATCTGCCTAATACCCAAGGGCAATAATTACTGGTACTGTCGATGACGAATTTTTCGGAAAGTGTTTGATTTTAAGCTTAATGACGCATGAAATATTTCTCGTCGCGAAAAGAGCGCTTTTCTTAAATTAAAACTATTGCTCTTTGAAAATGTGGATAATTTATCGCCCTCCTCAAATAGTTGTCTAAGTAAATTTATGTCATTCCTCTGCGCATTCAGATTTCGCAGTCAGATGGATATTCCGATCGAATCTGCGCATATTGTGTGGAGAAAGTACACTACTATTTCAACTTCAAGAAAATGTGTCATGCATCACAAGTCAGGCTTCGTGGTTCAGCAGCTGCGGAGGATAATTCTTACAAGGTGAGTGTTTAAAACGTAACAGTAATGAATATTAAAACCGTACATTCATAGAAGTCACATCAACTCCGGTGATTTCAGTGGATTGCAATATGAATTTAATTGAAATTGCCGGTTTCATTCAAAAAAGTCTCCGATATATCAGTGAAGCATTTTTCTTTGCCATCTAGTACTTGTACGTAACAAGTATATATATATTCGCATTCTGCTGTAATATATTTATGTATCATTATGCATACTCTTTGGAGTCGATCACTATGAAAAAGTTGTGTGTTGTTTTAGTAATTGGATTACATATTGGGGATTCCTTTAACGTTAATTTCAATTTTCATATTAAACGAACCTTAAAAGTGAAGAATCGTTTGAAATACATTTGGAAAATATTCTGAAAATTAATTTTCCTTTTTTAGTTATATTTGAGGGGTTTTCATTATATTTGAGTTCATTTTTCAATTCACTCATTAATTTCTTTGGTTCAAAAAGAATTTGAGACCGTGTTTCGTTTTTCCTAAATCATAATAATTGTCTTTGAAAATTTATCTTTACTTTCGGTAATATTTTCTCTGACAGGCTGTTTAATTTTTCTTATAAGGTTGTATCAGAAGCATATGAAGATAAAACGGTCCAGGAATCTCAAGGAACATCAGAAGTTCCTGTTGAAGTCATGACAGTTGATTCAGTAGAACCAGTACCAGTTAGTAATGGACCAGCATCCACAGTTACAACTGTTGTCAGTGCATCTAATACCATAACTACCACAGTTGCTGCAGCCGCATCTTCTCCTGCAGCTACCGTGACCACTGCTAATACAACTGGCACCTCTACACCTACTACTGGGACAGTTGTGATTGAAGAAGAGGAGCGGCTTTTACAAGAAGCTCTCGTAAAAGTGAGAGTAATCATAATATTATTGTTTTAAATTGGTTCGGAGAAATTCTTTCTTAAGAATCATATATGACTATTATATACATAATCATCTTTAATTATATATATAATAGCCATATATGATTGCTCATAAGCACAGTAAATTTCACTTAATCTTTTATTTGTTTATATAAAACACATTCTATACCTTTGTAGTAGCGTGGTTATTAAGATTGCTATTTTTGGTGCTCATAGTGCCCATCCTTTCTTATCTATTCTTGCAAACTCTCATACCATTTTCAACTTCATGTTTGTTTCTATACCTATATCATACATATCTATGCCTTATACATATCTGACTAGAGAAGGACCATATAAAATTTTTCCAGGAATTTAGGACATGAGGTTTATAAAATGTCCATTGTTTCTTGGTTTTCATGTACCAGAATCAATTTTTTCTACATTTTTCTCTCCTTTCTCACCCTCATACTATTTTCTTGCACTAGTTTTATCAGTTTTTAAGTTAAATTCTATTCATGTTTTCAATCCAACTCAACATACTCTTTTCATGCTAGTTTCAGTTGCTAACTTTCATATTCCTCTTTCATCCATAACCAAATTGTTATCTCTATCTATCTTAGATTTACCACTTATGGGCTTCATGAAATCCACTCTATATTCTATGACCCAATCATTTCCTAAAGCAATTCCATAATTTCATTTGCAGAAAAAACAACCAGAAGTAGCTATCCATCCTGGCGATTATTTAATCATTTTTCCTTGTAATGCTTCGTTGCTTTTTCTCAGAGCTTATGAGCATTGTTAACTGTAGTACCATAAATAACTATCTCATTAACGAGATTTATCATATCTTACAAAAATGTTCCACTAGTGATCAAGTACTCTATCCTATAGCAAATCCCAGCCAAGGGACTTAATCACAGTTGAAACACTGCTGTTGAATCTGAAATCTCCTTTAACAGACTCCTACTTTTTGAGGATCCCAAATCCCACAGAAATATTCTAGGAAAGGTCAAATGAGGGAAAAGTAGGCTATTTCTTTTACTCTAGATGAGAATTCCCTCAGAATTCTACCAACAACTATTTGCATACTATAGGCCTTTCCTACTGAGCTTCAACTATGCTCTTGAAGCATCATACAGAAAATTTTCTTCCTTGTTTACCTTTTAATGATTTAATAGCATATAGCATTTAATAGCATCTGTTGATATAAATTTAAAAATAACCATCACTGACCTTTTATGATACATCTTAGTTTGTTTGTACCATTGACTTGGGTCAATTGACAAGGGTAAAATTGTTTCTGTTACAATTACTTTGCTCCACCGAAGATATCCATTTCACTAAGTTGGAAGCCTTCTTAGCAGTAAATCACCTTTTAGTTCAGATTTTCATGTCATTTATGAAGGAATATTTATGCCCTATTGTTTATACTGGAATTAAGAAGGGTCCAATGTTTAAATTTGCTTGTTGCTTTTGCTATGAACAATTAATTTCTTTGTAAGGTGATATAAACTGCTAATCATAGAATTATCAAACAATAACCTAGATTATCTATGAATTAAGTACAGTCTCTTACATTTTCATGTAGCAATCTTTAAAGTACTTTCATACAACTAATCATCTCCACAGTTGATTAAATCAACAAAATGTATGCATAAATGAGAATTGATTGTATGTCCTGGCTTTCTGGAAATATATTTTCTTTTGGAAGATGTTGATAATTAAAATATGAAATTTGAAAAAGGAATGAAATCAAAAATTTCTACACAAAGATTATGGATGGAAACTAATTCATCAGTTGTATAAGAAAGTAAATAGCTCTGATTGCATGAGTCATCATAAACTTGATGAAATGCAGTACTCAAGTTGTAACATTGCCAACCTTATACAGATAGACAAAAGACTCGATTTGGTAAAATTGAGAATGGAAAGCCCCATCTTCCATTTTACCAATAATATAATATAACAATGAAATTAAATTAGTTGAATGAAAGGAAAAGAATGATGGCTAATGTACAAAGGAATGAAGAGGGTTAATGTACAAAGTAAATTTACTAATTATTGTTTAAAATCCTGAATATTATTAGGAAAGTATATCATCTTTAGGTACTTAAAGGATAAGATTAAGCATAGTTGAAGGTTTGAAACCATTTGTTTACTAGAAATCAAAAATAAAACTCTAAAATGAGTGAATACATAATAGTAAAAAACCTACAATCAACTCATAAGCAGATTCCTTGGAAGGAAAAATACAATCTCTTTTCTTCTAACAGGTTGAGGTTGAACTGGAAGAAGGTGGAGAACATGGAGGTGAAAACTGGTACCAGCAGTCTGCTTCTCATGGGGAGGTATTACCAATTTTTAAAAAATATATCTTTCTCGGTTCCTACCAAGCCTTTTTCTCCTAAAGATCAAAATTTCTTATATATACACCCACAAAATATCTTTTATTGTAAAATATTGATTCATTTTGTTATATTATTACCTTAATATTGATAGTAAATCTAAATTTTATTGAGGAACATAAAATATATCATGCTATTGAGGAGTTCAAGTTATGCTAATTGGTAGATCTATTAAGTTTTAATAAAATTAGTATTTTTAATAACTTGTTTTGAATTTCTCCTCTGCTGCTGACTTTAGAAGAAGGTAAGGAATCCTTTTTCTTTTCTTAAATTTTACATTTTCTTCTCCTCATTTGCAATGCAACAAACATATTGCTATAATTAGTTGCCTGATTTGTTAGATAGTGCCATAATTTATAATAAGTAATTTGATACATGTTTATTAAAAATAAAATCACTCACAAAATAAGTATTATTTTGTGAGTAAAATTTCGAGACATAATTTATTTTGTATATTACCCTCCATACAGGACAGTGGTGGAGAAGCTGAAGTCTCTATTTTGGAACCTCCAGAAGAAGGGCATTCAGATAATGATGGCAAGAGAAGTCGAGCACGGGGGAAGGGTCTTAGGAAAGTAGTTCCTGTTATGCAGAGGTTTGAGCATGCACCTGCTTTTGTCAATACAAGGGTTTCTCATGGAGATGGGCAGGCAGGGACTGTATTTGTAGATCCAGACTCACAGTTGGATGGCACACGCTCCATAGCAATTCAGGTAAGACTGAAATTACTTGCTTATTGCTACATATAGACTGAACCCTTGAATCGCCCAAGCACAAGCCTTCCACTTCCCTATCTGTTATTATTTTATCAAATCATCATATCTCATGGTTATTGGCTGTTTCAAGGCATAAATTATAAAACTTCAGTCTAAGTTGGAAATGGCAGGCATTGATAAGAAGTCATCATATTTACTACAGACTGTATCTAAGATTTTTAATTTCCTGTATTTACCTTAAATAATTGATCCGTCGTATGATTGTGCTTATATATTCTGAGGCATGAATTAGATTTAATTTTTTTAAGGAATTAACGTGACTTATTTGTAGAATGAATATCCATAAAAGTGCCGAAGAAAATTATTCTATGCTTCTTTGATAGGTTGGCCATGGTCGTGTAGTACGACCTGGGGAGCCTCCTCTCCCTAGAGGAAAACGCGGTGGCAGACCTAGAAAGAGAAAACTGGTTTCTAAATCATTGTCAGTAGCACTAGCAGCTGGAACCACAATCAGTTGTGATATATGTTCCAAACCATATGTCACAAAGTATGATTTAGCCAGGCATATTCGAACACATACAGGCGAGAAACCGTAAGTATATTATCGCTAAACATCATTATGTTTTCTTCAATCTATCGTCTCAATTTTCCTCAAAATCTCTATTTCAAACCAATATAAACTGTTTGAAACCATACTTTTTGAGGTATCTAGTTTGTCTAAAATAATATAAATTAAATATTGTGATTTGGATTGACCTTTTAATGTATAAGTGATCACTTTGGGGTGTCCAGTTAACAAAGAAAATATTTTAAACCAGTTATTTGAGCACTGCAATGATGGAAGTTCTATATATAATTTCACCTTTTCCCTCTTTTGAATAATGTTGTCTTTATAAAAATATTATTTGAATTTTACATTTAATTATGCTTGCATCTCAGAGGAAAAATTCTGACATTATTGGATGAAAATTTAAATATTGTTATATATACCTCTTGAGCATTAATGAAGATTTATATTAATAAAATAAAAATGTCAAAGAGCAATTTTTCTCCTTACCTATTTCTTTAATACTTGTTTACATATAAAGCTTGAAATTATTAGCTTGGGACATGATCTTTGAATTTGTCAATCATACATGTCATCATGGAAAAGTTCCAAAGACTCAGTAGAATCAAATTTCAAATGATAAAAATATTAATTTCATTTGAGAATCAAGTATATTACTAATTTATTACACAACATTCCATAAGTTTCAAATTACTATTAGAAAAGGTTTTAACGTACAATGTAAACTAGGGCTGAAATTTAATCAGGCTAATAATGTGAGCATTACAAACTAGTTTTATCTGTTTTGTGCTAGGGATGCTATTTTCTCAGTTTACCCTTGCAGTTTCACTTATCCACTGTAAAATTCTCCTTAAAAAAGAAAAATCACATACCCACAGGAAACCTTTCCTTATTTTCTTTACTCAACCTTGCTATTGCCTTAATATCTTCAACTTTATTTTTAGTTTTTTATATTAGCTTTT
>KZ308385.1:0-72058 GCA_000376725.2 Ladona fulva | reverse complement strand
GAATGAAGTATATTTGTTAACGTTGTCATTAAACTACAAACGTTTTATTTCGCTTTCTTTTTTCCAGGACAAATATGGCTTCCTTTAGCAAGCCAAAATATGCCAATGCAAATTAGTGTTATCACTTCCGAAGCAATGTGCAACATTGAAAACATAAATCCCATCATACGATAACATCTATTAAACATCTCTATTGATTTACCTGAATTATAGGCTGTATTGGAAGGAAACGTAAGAAGTAGCAGAATGTGGAAGTGTATACATCGAGGTAAGAATAATTGATAAACAAAAGTAGAAACTCTTGTATCATGTTAAAATTTTGAGCCTAAAGTAAAAAGTTCTAAATTACGTAAGCAGTGTACGTCTGCTTCCCATTTTCTCAGTTATAATGACATACATAATTTGAAATTAACTGGCACAGCCTACAGATGTTACTAATGCAATTCAACTGGATCAGTTCATTTTGTAAATAACAGTTTAAACTGGTTATTTGTTGCTTCTGTGATGGTTTTCTGTTAATGTAAGCTTGTAATTTCTTACGTAGGGTTGCGGACCAGCGCAAACTTACTGAAAAATGACCAATCTAACGGAGGTTGTGTCGTTTCATCTGTTATTTGTAAGGATTTTAACGAACGTTCATCTCATCCGGATACCTTAAGTTCATCCACGCGCGTCGATGATGGTATCGTACGAGTTGTCAGCAAGCGAAAGTGCATTGTTGATGTAAATCAAGATACTATAGAAGATGGTCTTACACTTGAGCCACATATAGGAGATGTTAGTGTCGAGGTGCCGAATACTTCATTTACTGCGATTAATTTTAAATCTAAGGCTGCAACAAGTAGTTCTGATCTTTTTGTTTACTCTAAAGAAGCTGCCAATGATTTAGTTTGTTGTAGACAGTGCCACAAAGTTTACGAAAAAGCTCCAGAATGTTTGCGTTTTTCGAAAATGCACCGTCAGTCATGGCTGTCAAGAAAGCTGCATCTCCATTATCCTTGCGGTTGTAATTCATCAACTTCTACAACACGGGGCGAATTTCTCAATCACTCAGCACTTCGTCGCCCTACTTATCTTGACCTTCCTCAGGAGAAATCACTCCCTAATAATTTCAGAATACCTCGGAAAAACGATTCACCCCTCACGACTCATGGCCCCTCATCTGCTATTTCATTTCTACAACCATATCATTCCCAGAAGAAAAGACGGTCCGATCTTGAGAAAAAGCTCACATTGAGAGAAAGATCTCAAATATGCCTCAATTTTACAACTTGTTTGCTCAAACTACCATTCCTAAGCTATGATTTCATGAGAAACAAAGGTCTTAATCAACTTTATGAGTGCATGCAAAGCAAGACTGAATTTAGTGGAAATTGTTACAAGGGTCAGAAAAGAGAGAGGAATGAGGAGAGTCATGAAGCAAGGAAAGAATCATGGAGACGCCACCAGGTGCAGCAATCCCTGTTGGAAGCCATAGGTTTAGTAAGTGCTATCAATTTTAACTAGTCACTTTAAATTTCATTTGGAGAGTATTTTAAGTCTTTGTCTATTTAATTTTTTTCCAATTTTTGCTGACAGTTTTATATTCTTTCCTTACAGTCATCAGCTCTTTTACTGGGGTGGTTTCTAGTTCAGTATCGAATATGGCACCCTTGTGGAGAAAGACATAATGCAGAGTATCAACAGAGAGGACATGGGGCAAGATGTGGCATGTTTTCAAGGTTAATCTTACCAACAAGGAGTCCTCATCAGCCTTTACATGCTGTCCCAAGTAACAGCAAAGAGAAAGATGGCAAATTGGTTTCAGAGAAACAACATCCCACAAAAGATGATAGTATAAATTCAGTCAGCGGTGCAAGTTCAACAAGCAGTAAGTGATTTTCCAGATAGTATTGCACAGAAATTCAATTTCAGTTTCAAATGAAAAGTTTTGCTTTGCATCTGGAAATGTTATTTTTGCAGGTAATGATTGTACCACTGAGAATGTCTCAGAATTGTTTAACTTGGATGATCTTCAAGAGAAAAGCTTTTCTAGTAATTTTACATCAAGTTTGGCCAACAAAGAAATCTCAGGTGATGCAGAAGGAAATCAGATGCAGGAAGTTCGTTCTGTCGCAGTTGAAGAAAAGAAAGAGAGAGACCCAATTCCTATGCCATGGTATCCCCAAGAGTCAAAACAATTTGGACCCATTACTTTAGAACAAGTAAGTGGATTTGCTTTTTTACACCTTTTAAGTGCAAACTTGAATTATTTGCTTTTGTTGTTTAACTCACCCTCAGTTGCAGAGTCTTCACCCTTGTATGTCCTTTTTTCAGGCTATTGATGAAGCTGGGAAAAGTTTGGAGGAAGCACATGCTGAGGTATTGCTCCACCTTGCCTTGGAAAAATTGGAGGATGTGGAAGAAAGTGATGATGAATCATCAGCAGTTGATCTTCTTTCCAAAGCAGCCCATCTTGGTAGTTCTGTAGCAGCGTTTAACCTGGGAATCTGCTATGAAATGGGAGTCGGTGGAGTGACCAAGGATTTATCTAAAGTATGTTTCAATTTGTGTAGCATATTAAGCTGTAATACCCTCATTAAAATTCAATTCTATTAATTATTTTTGTGGCAGTATTTTTATAGCTATCAGTAGATGATTAAAGAAGGCTTACTGAATGAGTTTTTGAGGGTAAACAGTCTTGGCCACAAACTGCCTATACAATCCTAATCACTGTAGCTAATGGCAAAATTGCCTCATTTAATTTGCTATCTGGGTCTATTATATTGATAATAAAAAGTTTTAATTTCCTTTTCACTCACATGACCTAGTATGCATAACTTCTATCACACCATTACATGATCTCTGTACAATCATTATTACCTTATTAGCTCTAATTTAACACATAAAGGGAAGTACCGTATTTGCCCAAATATAACACGACCCTGAATTCAACGCGACTCCGAAATTTTCATAAAGATATTTAGAAAAAAATAATACTCATAAAAGAATTCAAAGAATGTAAAATTCAATCAGATAAGCATTTATTTAGGCCTACTAACTAGATCACATGGTTGTTTTGAAGTGGTCAGTCGAGCTAGTAATTGGTCGGACGTTCAGTCGCGTTTCAACCTCTGTAGGAAAATGTCCTTTTATATATTACATTCCATTACTTAAACCCCGAATTTAGTGCGAGTCGATTTTTTAACGGAAAATAAATGGTCAAAAAATATCGCGTTATATTCGGGCTAATACAGTATTTTGTTTTGTATGTTGAGTTGCTCTATTACCTCCATTAATCAAAAATATTTTGAATGGGTGAATTAAGGCTTAAGTATAATGTATTTGATTATAGGGAAATAAAAATAAGTATGAATTGCCATCCCTTAGTTCTAACTTTACAAATTAGTATGTATATTGATTTTATCTTGAAGCTTAGTCAAGATTGGCATTCATTCACTGGATGTTAGGAAAAGCAGTAGTGTACTTTGTATTGATGATATGGATAACAAAGGTTAAATTTAAATTATCCTTCCTCCATTTAAAAATATTACCTTATATTTTTCAGGCCTATTATTGGTATAAGGTGGCATCTGATGGTGGGCATGCTGCAGCTATGTACAACATGGCTATATACCATGCTCAAGGATTAGCTGGTTTGTCAGTGGACACCAAATTGGCTCGTCAGCTACTTGAAAGAGCTTCTTCATTTGAATTGCCTGAGGCCAGAGATGCATTGGCTCTGTTAACTTCTCTCAAACCAACGGAAACTACTGGTTTTCCTCAAAATGATTCTGTCATGGCTCATGATCATAGTATTTCTAAATCATTGTCTTTGAAAGATGAAGAGTCTGATACATCCTTTAGCAGTGATAGTGATCATTTAGACTTCAGAAAAACTGGCACTAGTCACAAAAAGAAATCTAAAAGTTTAAATTTACGTTTCAGTCATATGATGACTGAATCCTTGCTTTCCTCCTTAATAAATAAAGATGATGAATGCTCTGAGATAGCATTAGATAATACTCAAAGTGCTAAGCAGAGTGATTTAAAATATGTCTCTGCAATAGTATTAGCTCATTAAATTTACCTTTAAGATTACCTGAGAACTTAAGTATACAAATGACTGAAGTAAAAGCTGGGAATTTGCTCTAATTACCATGCTACTTGGTTCTGTCATTGTTTGATGAAGTAGTAAACTTCATAGCTTTGAAGGCTGTGATATTTTGTATTGTAATTGATGATCTCTAGTGTGAATTGCAAATAGTACTTTGCAAAATACTGTAAACATACAGTGGTGCCATTTTAGCTAGAAAATCAATATTTTGTCGAGGAATTGTATAAGAAAATGTTCTTAAATTTGTTGTGTATAGTAATTAAAGAGGCAATAAACATATTGAATTATTGCCACATCTATACCTTTGACTTAATCATATTTTTTTATTCTGAGAAAAATTCTTTTGAAAGAAAGTCTAATTTGTATGAAATTCATAGTTTTGAAAAATTTTTGTTTTCAATAAACTACACCCAGTGATACGATTGTGCTTGATTTAACCCTGTAACTTTCATTACCATTATTTTTCTTAAGACTACTTCAAGTGTTTGTTACATTGGATGATGTCCAATAAAATTGCTATACAGATATTATGTGATATAATCTACGGATAAGTAATTTTATGATTAGGCATTCTTACTTTATATCCTGTGCAAGAACACTTAAGTCTCAAGCTATTATCTTATTTTCATAAAAAAATTCAGTTTCTCTTGCAGAATTGACCTTAGTATTATATCCCAAAAAGAATATATATTCTTACCAGGATGCACAATAAGTCTAAAAAATGAAAGTGGTTCCAGGTTCCAAAATGGGGACCCACCACCTAGTGGATGCCCATATTTTGAAATGACCCTAGTTTTTTAAGCACTTTTAAAACTACCAATTCACCACATATATTGGGTAATAGATGTGTTACAGTAGTAAAAACTTTCAATAAGCTAGAATTCAAAAAGAGTACTCACCATTACATAATAAAATAATCACCTAAAAGGATAGGTTTTTAATTCATTGTAGAGGTGAGGGCACAACCTGACGTGAACTTGATTGGTGATCAATATGCCGTATTTGTCAGATAAATTTGTTAGTGGTCTCTTGAGACGAAAGAAATATCTGAAGAAATAATGCTATACCTTAAAAACAAACTTTAAACAAAAATTTTCATTACAAAAAATAATCCAGAAAACTACAAACCTGTGCAGAGGAAAGAGATTCATCCACAATTGAAAGTTAAGCTTATTGCATTAAGCCTTTTGTGTTTTTTCTTATTCTTTCAGTTCCATTAGTATTTATACTGTAAAAACATAGTAACAGTACACAACTAAGTATCAACAGATACTACCTGATTCTTATAATATTATCTATTGATATAAGAAAGAATAGTACATATTTTAAGGTATATATTCATATGTGTGGTTTTTACTGAAAAGGTTAGTCAGTCAGTGACCATTGAGTACCTTTAACCCAAATAAAATTTCTTTTACTTCCACATAATCATTCATTTATCATGAAAATAAGTTATACTACTGTTAAAAATTAAGCTAAGTAAATGAATTATTTTACCACAGCCTTGAATTCATGAACTGGTGGAAGGATACAAAGATTGCTTCCATGGAGATTATTTTTATTCAAATTCATACACATGCCTATGGCATTGGATCAGGAAGAGAGTTCTTTGAAGATGAACTGTAAATGCAGTCAAACATACAGTATGCAATAAGGAACTATTCAGTCTACCAAGAATAATCAATTGAAAAGATTTTATTGACAATCGTCACAATAGTTGACTTACATTTTATCTTTCACAAACTCAACCCTTTAAATAATTTCAAGAGTTGAATTTAACTGTGTATTTCCCAAGATTAAATGAGTTTCATTAAAGTGAGTGTCACTTCCATGGCTTAAAACCAATGGGTACTGCAGGATATATGGAAATGAAACATCTACAGAAATATTTCCTCACATTTTTAGCATACATACCAATCATTATTAGTAATGGACACATTGTGACCAATAAGTGTTTATCTAGAGAATTGCATAAAAAAAAGAATTAGTATCCTCCAATAGCAATTAAAAAAAGCAATAACTTAAATACTACTCTCACATTGTGCTAACACAGAGCTCACCTTAACCCATAATCCTTTCTCCTATATGCATTAACAAAAAAATAACAGTGCACAATTACATTAGTGAAATGCTGAAAATTCTCACTTCAAACAAAAAAAATATTAATTTCAGTGAGAATATGCAATTAATGAAAGGTATGTGAAGGAAAGCTGCTTAGTGGAAATATTTTATGGCATACTGATGAGAATTAACTGATTATTTAAGCAACATTTTATGAGATAATTTAGAAGAAATACTACCTATTTACAACACACACATTTGTTCTTGGGCAAGCCACCTGATTCAATTGCTGACATTTCTATCATAAACTCTTCAGTCCTCCAAACATCCAGATGGAATTGTAAGGTTAGCCATTAAAATCATTGGCACAATCATTTCTGAAGAATATCTAAGTGCAAGTCTGAGAGCATCTTGGTATTAAATAATTTGTTATATACAACTGAAGAGGAATTTTTTCTTAAAATAAAACATCATAAAACAATAAATCACACTGTTATGACTAGATCATTAAAATCCTGCACCTTATATTCTTTTAGTATGTCAATTGAAAAATATATTGTGCAAAGTGATTTAAATTACTTCAGATCAATCGCTGTTCTGAATTCACCAAAGATTATTAATTTGAGATCACATAGATTTCAAATCATCAAAACAAAAATCATAAAAATATATGCATGACAGGAAGGCATTTGAGCTGCCTTAGTTTAACAAATTCTTACCTGTGCAGGTAAAAAATTTCAAAGTAAATAAGTTAGCAACTGATTGTAATACTGATGACTCAATCTTCAAGGTGAGTGAAAATGGAAATAATTCAGTGATGAATTTAAAGGAATTCACTTTTTAACTGCTGAAACAGGACGTATGCCAGTAGCTGTCTTTGGCCTGATTAATTGAGAACGAGCTCTTCTCACAGATGGTCCATTTATGCCAGATGTACCAATATTAGCACCATACTTGTGGAATTTTACTGGATTGCGAAGTCCCTCTGGAGTGTATGACAGGTATACATTCTCCAAATTTGGTTCTGGAAACTGAAGAAATTGAGACAAGATGAAGTAAATTTACTAAGAGGGAACACAAATCCTCAGTAACTTGTAGTAAAGTAATACGAAATCTTTCATTGGGAAACAATCTCTTCAAGTTGAAAGCAATGATTCACATATTGCTAGGCGGTGTTTTAGTGAGGTCTACTCATTGTCACCAAATCATTAAAATTTTTATTTACTTAAATTAAAGCATAACTACCCATTGAGGATACCTCTACATAGAAATGTTTGCAGTTTCTTTATAATTAATCAAATTATTAAGTTCTCCTTCTGTAAATATTTTCCTAAAAATACCAAACACATCTGCCAATGAACAAGTTAATGAGTAAACAAACCAGGTATTGCAGGAACTCCAAAAGTATTTCCATTGCCCTTACCACATAAAATTTCTAATAAATACAACAAAATATAAATTTATTATTTAAATAATTTTTCATTTTGCACAAGATACTTGTTATTTAATGCAAAAAAGGGTATTAAAATGAAGATGAAAATATCGTAACTCTTTAGTTGTGAATCAGAACTGTTTAAGTTATTTAATATTTTTAGTGGACGATTACATCAACAATTCCACATAGATAAAGTGGATGAGTTTTGATACCTAGGGAGTAAAATAACTCATGATGGAAGAAGCAGAAGAGATATATTGAGTAGGATACATAAAGCAAAGACTGATTTTAACAACAAAAAGCAACTATTCACTTCGATATCCATCAATTTAGCATTGAGAAAAAAGTTAGTTAAGGCCTGTGTGTGGAGTGTATTGTTGTATGATAGTGAGACATGGACTATGGGAATACCAGAAAAGAAATGGCTGGAGGCTTTCGAGATGTGGTGTTACAGAAGGATGTTAAAGATCAGTTGGACAGAACAACTGACAAATCAGGAGGTTCTGAGAAAAGTAGATGAAGAGCGGCCTCTGAGGAACACCCTGAAAAGGAGGGATAAGTGGATTGGACATCTACTGCGGCATGAGGGATTGGTGAAGAACATAATTGAGGGAATGGTGGAAGGCAAGAATTATAGAGGAAGGCCCAGACTGGAGTATATAAAATAGATAATGGAGGACATAGGATGTGAAGTTATTTAGAATTAAAGAGGATGGAGGAAGACTGAAACAAATGGAAGACTGTCGCCAACCAATCCTGAGGGATTGATAACCAGAAGAAGAATATTTTTCGTAATGAATATTCTTAAAAGAATAGAAAACATTAGGAAGAGTTGAAAACCACCAGGAGATAATGAAGGTCCCCTTGGAAATGAAAAAATAATAAATTCAGTAACTAACTTATCAGACCACTAGAATCATGTATACATTTTTTCATCACATTTTAATGCATAAATTGTAAAAATTATGCTAAAAAGATTACCTCTTTGTCTTGTGGCCTGGCAGTGGTGGTTGTCTGTTTACGCATGTTATTGCCAGTATAAGCTACACACTTTAGCTGCCATTCTCCTATATCTTCATTCCAATGTACAAATCGATCAATTTGTTCCTGAAACAACAAAAACCATTCAATTTACACAATATATATTCCAGAGGGTAGGAATTAATGCTAAAATTTATTGAAATTTTCAAAGAAAAGACAGGGCATACATGAATGAAAATTCTGAGTAAGAACAAAAGATGCAAGGATATTTCAATTAATGAAAATATTGATTGTGGTAAATAATCTCATTGAGGAGTTGATAAAAATCCGTTATGAATTAATTGATGTTGCAACTGATTGAAAAGAAAGTACTGCAAAAACACAAAATGTGTACTACAAAGACACGAACTATGCACTCAGTTAATAAATCATGATATAAAACCATCTGCTAAACATCCAACCTCTAAAAATCTGACTTTAATTGGATTGATGCAAATTTCCTGAGAGAATGTTATCTAATATATAAATAATTAAGAATTTCACTTCTCTACCTGAAATTCTGGAGGTATAAGGTTTTCTATGATGAGTGACTGCAGTCTCAGTTCTCGACTTAGTCCACGGATGCCATCCAACAAACCCTCCATCTCTCTCTGCTTTTCTGCTTGAACATCACTTAACTCAGCCTTAGCAGCAAGAATAAGAGAATACACCTTGCGTATTTTGCGTCCCTTGGCAGCACATTCTTCAGCCAAAGATGAGTACTTCTCTTCTATATCTATCCTTTCAGCCTAAAAAGAATTTATAGGTAAAGCAGATCATCGAATCAATTACAACTCAGATAAGTTAACTGAGGATAATACATAAATGCCTACTAAATGAGCATAAATTTTTTAAATGTGACATTGAGAGAGTGTATACTGACTTAAGTTTAATTAATTTGTAAACCCTACAAGATATGGATACCAATACAGCCTTTTCTACTTTCATCATTACTTTCAAACATATAGTTAATCTTTATATTCCAACTGTATAATACTACTCTAATTCTAAGAATCCTAAATGGTTTACGCCTGAACTGCGTCATCTGATAACCCAGAAAAAACTCTTGAACAAGAAGTCTTTTTTATACCATTACAGCAATTTATTTTTTATTTGAAAAGCAATGTAAATATTCTTTGATATATAATGTTTGTTTTTATAATGTAATTTTATGTGATATTTGTGGCTTTCAGTTTTGTGATATTACTGTTTATATCTTGTATTTTTGTATCTTGTGATTATATTAATTGTATTCTAAAATTGGCTCTTGGCTCCTTAAATAAATAAATTAAGTAAATAAATAAATGAAAATCTTTTTATACTGGCATAAATTTTCATTACCTTAACTTATAAGAATTATTTTACACAAAATTATTGTATACAGTTTATTACACAACACAGTTCCCTATACACAGTCTATAAAGGAAAATGTTAATTGTAGATGGAATTACAAGTCAATTTTTATACATTCTAACAAAATTTGAAGATGATTTTTCTCTCAAAAACGTTGAGTAAAATATTCATTAACTTCAGCAATCAAAAGATTGGTTATCATAGCTTACATGTAAAATTAGGACAACTATAAATCACCATATATCTTATCCAACCTGACAAGATCAATTATTCTATTACTATTGCTTTACTACCTACTGTTCTAGATTTGTTTTCAAACAGATTTAAACAAAACATTGGCCCATTGAGTAGAAATAGCATCAACTTAGTTGCTAAAAGTAGCGAAGTTCTGAAAAACACACATGCAATATTAGAGAGTCACACATAATAGTAACGTAAAATACAAACCTCCTTTTCTTCAAGTTGCTCACGGAGCTGTTTTTCACTTTGCCTTGTCCGATCCAGTTCTGCTTGAGACATTGCAAGAAGTCTTTCCTGTTCTTCTGCCTTTTCCAAGAGATTCTCTCCTCCAACAATTATCTTACGCTCCAAACTTTGAAGTTTCTCATACAGCATTGTTCTCTCACTCCTGTGTCATTCATTGAAACAAAGACTTATCTTATTAAATTCACAAAACAATTAAGCATCTGCAGAAAATTTCAGTAAGATTTAGATAAGATTCAGTAAGATAAGATTTCAGTATACATGCCTCATTTCAAATACCTATATTATTACAGTAATAATTGGTAAAATGAAACAAAAGCAGACTTTGTTCAAATCTTTTTCTCTAACCTCTCTTACGAAAACTCTGATTATGAACCAAAATTAAGATCTTAATGTTTCAAGACTTAAAAGAACACATCTCATATTATTATTAAAAAATACATAAAATAAATAATAACTTGACATTTTAAGAAGCATCCAAAGTAATTTTAGATTACTTTCATTTCCAAACAAATTGCTGCAAGTTTTGAATTTAAGGCCAGAAGATGTACAAATCACATACTCCAGTGCACTAATCAAACCCTTATATTTTTATCGAAAAATAGGATAAAATTATCATCTTTAAAGTTACAATTTTCGGGACACCCTGCCAATATTCTTGTCTTCAAAATCATGATCAGATATAGGTTTCAGATATATCTTATCCAAAATTACCCAGATTCCCATCTTTCTGAACAAATTACATGTAGAACATAAAACTCTGGACACCCTCATAATATGAGGGAGATACATAAACTTCCCAAACATAACAAAATAGCTGTGACCTTGTCCAAATTTAAACATCTTTTACAAATCTACCTGATGAAAAACTGCTACTCAGTAAGTGAATATGTAATTAGACCTTTTCCATTCTGATTCACTTGATTGTAAAGTTGAAATATTTTTGTATTTGATACGTGAACATTACAAATGCATTGTTATTATATGTAAACCTGATATTTGACTATGCCTATTCATGACTTGCACATATCCTGGGATACAATAAAATATTATTATTATTATGTACCCGAATGCTTTGCTTATCTCACATATCAGAGCTAAATCTATCAATTATTCATGCCCTTCTAAAGTAGAATGCTGATGAGAATTGCTTCCAGTATTTACCGAGCTTTCTGCACTTCATTGTCATGCAGATTAACATCAGAAGCCAGTCTTCTCCTTTCACGTTCTTCTTCCTCTTTCTGTACAAGCAAATTATGTTTGTCAGCCTCAAGCCTGGCCTACAAAAATGATGAAGGTAAAATTTAGAAAAGAGATAGGCAACTTGAAGAGGTAGATACTGGACATTATTTAACTAACAAACAGTAGTAGTAGTATAGTTAAAAGAGCTTGGACATTAGAAAAAACAGAATAGTTCCATTAGGAATACTTTCCACAGTTGACTTATACGAGGGCTGTATGATAAGTACCTATGTTAGGCAAGAAAACGCATTTTTACAAACTTCTTTTAAATTTATTTCTCAATATAGTCTCCTTTCAACTCAATACATTTAGTCCAGCGATTTATTTTTTTTCAAACCATCTAAAGAATATGTTCTGTCGAACTGTAGAAAATAGGCCTCTGTTGTGGCGATGACTTCCTTGTTTGACGTGAATCACTTTCCCCCAAGCCATTTTTTCATGTTTGCAAACAAAAAGAAATCACATGGGGCCAAATATGGAGAACAGGGTGGATGAGGTAGCAATTCATACTGTAATTCAACCAGTTTTGCTGTGGTGATTGCAGATGAATGAGCTGGTGCATTATCATGATGGAAGAGCACTTTTTACTTTGCCAAATGGGGCCGTTTTTTCCTCAATTCAGCATCGAATTGGTCCAATAAATCAGCATAGTACTGCCCCGTGATTATCCTTCCCTTCTCCAAATAGTCGGTGAAGATGATGCCTTGCGAATCCCAAAAAATGGTGGCTATGACTTTTCCAGCCGATGAACTGTTTTCGCCTTATTTGGAGCAGGTTTGCCAGGTGAAATCCACTATTTTGACTGTTCTTTCATTTCCGGCATGTAGTAATGGATCCATGTTTTGGTCAACAGTCACGAAACACCATAGAAACTCTTTCAGATTGTACTTAAACATGTCCAAATAGTGCTCCGAAGTTGTCATGCAATTCCGTGAGCTCCACTGTGAGCAAAGGTGACACCCATTTAGCCGATAGCTTTCTTATGCCCAATTTTCATGAAGGATACTTTGTATGCATTCAATTGAGATGTTTACAATGTCAGCAATCTCTCTGATCTTCACACAGCGATCTGCTAGCACTATATCATGGACTTTGTTAATCATATCCTCCGTAGTCACCTCAATCAGACGGCCTGGGTGCTCTTCATCAAAAACGGATGTTCGGTCATGCTTAATTCATTAAACCAATATCTGATGGTAGTCATCAAAGGTGCATGGTCCTTATAAACAGCATACAACTTCACCTTGATTTTTTCACATGTCTTCCCATCCAAAAAGAATAAATCTAATCACTGATTGATATTGCTCTTTCTCCATGGTGGCAAACAAACACGAACTTGACTACTTTCAACAGCTATCAAAACAAAACTACTCGATTAATCTGTCTGAAATTTTGACAGTCATATATCCAAAGATGGTGTTAAATTATGGCATACACATTTTTTGTCAGTGGTGCCATCAGTCGCTAAACACAGGTACTTATCATACAGCCCTTGTAAACAATGAAAAGTATAATTTATTCATGCCAAATAAATCAAACTGGAGTAAATAGTATTTAAGGCAATTATTTCCTTGCAGCTGCATTATAATTATAGAGCAGTATAATAGAGCTATACTAGAAATATTGAAATGTCTAGCTTGGTTGAAATGCATACAGAGTATGAAATAGTTACAAAATCTCCATATTATAAGACGCAATGTGACAAACCAGTGATAGTACGTGCAGATTAAGTGGAGAATAATAAGAATGAGGAAGCACAATAAAAGTGATAATAAGAAAGAAAAATTAGGAAAATGCAGGGGAAAAGATAATTATAAAAAATTACCAAAAAACAAACGGAAGTAAATATTCATTTACATATGTGCATATAATTTATAAGTTAATGACAGAGACTAAGGTGACCAAATTTAGTCAGAAAAAACATAACTCTATGAGTGAAAGATCAAAAGTGTAAATGAGAAACTCTACAGTTTGTGGGTGTAAAGGAAAATTTTTATGAAGGTTATTTCAACCGTCAAACATCTTCAGAGTAGAATGCATGCATGAAGGAAAGTTACCTTCATTTCTTTAATTTCCTCACTGCTAGGACCTTTCTTGCCTGATTCTGACTTTTCTTTTCCTTCAGATGTTGATTTATCCTCATCACCATTTTCTTCAAAATCCTCTTCCTCATCTTCTTCATCTTCAATATCATCAGAATCTCTCTCATTCTGGTCTTTCTCATCCTCATCCTTACCTACCTCCTTTTCTGCTCCAGATTCACTACTTTCTGAAAAACATAATTAATGTACTTCAGTGACAGCTTAAACATTCTAAAAAGATAAATAAACCAGGTAAATAAATCTGCATACTTTTTTTAGAATAGTGCATAATTTACATGTTAGTTACTTCAACTGAAAAGGAAGTTTTTACATATTTTCCAGATTACAGCAGCACAGATAACTTTCTAATAAAAATTAGAGCATGGTTGTAATCTAAGCCACATCCATGCAAGCATATATCTAAAAATTATCTTTGCAAAGCCAGAGAAATTATTCTGGAATCACCTTTGTTGGCTGAAATCTTGAACTGAATTTTACCCTTATGTTCTCGAGTCTCATCAAGGTGTTAAGAGTTCGCTTTACTGTTTTGTTAAATTCAATGCTTTGGATAACTTAGTTTTGGTCATTAGCAGTGAAACTGATGACCGTTGCAATTAAAAAAATCATAGAAAAACATAAATAAAAAAATTAAAACAACAAAATATTCTCCATAAGATAAATCACTTGTAAGCAGAATAATTCATTAGCCAAAGTATCACTATACTTCTCTGAATGCAATGAAAACAGAGACATTTTCATGATCAAAAAATGACAATTTTTGTAGGAAAATAATATGGTAAGAGGTTAAAAGATAGTCTAAATAGTAAAATTATGGAAAGTTAGTGAGCAGTAACGAGAGTAATGTATTCATGCTCCACTTCTCACCAGATGTTGACTTGCTGTGCATATTTGGTCCAAGAGATATGTTCCCAATTAATTCTGATGCATCTTCAGCAGAAAGAGATGACAACTGCTTCTTGAGCAGCATGATTTCATCTTGAAACTGGCGTAACAAGGCATCTTTAGGATCTTCATTCACCCAGGCTCGATTTTGAATACCCTTAGCACGCATTGCATACCGAAGAGTTGATACAGTCTCATCATAATTGAAATCAGCAGGACCAACATTAGCAACCTAAATTGAACAATTCATTCAAATTATATGAATTTGATTAGTACAAGAGCAACAGATGAAGGATAAAGTAACTGAAAGCGATATGATGGGATTGTATCTAATGTTGCACTGGTAATAGAAGAAAAGATACGGACTTGTTACTAATATTTTCATAAACTGTATGTTTTTTAACAGTACATCCATCTCATACAGAAAAATCTAATGACCCAACCTACATTTAAAATATAAAACTAACAAAAATGAAAGCCTGAGCAGGAAACTTACCATCACTGTTTTAGAATTTCCTCCAAGAGAATCTTGTAAAAGTCGTGTCAGTTTTGAGTTTCGATAAGGAACATGAGTACTTTTGCCATCAACAAGGGCTGAAATGACATTTCCTAAAGTTGACAATGAGAGATTGATTTGAGAAGCCTCCTTTAATCTTTGTCCACTGGATCCTGTTTTACTCTGTCTTTCTGAGCCCTGAGAAAATGATGTTTTCAAACAATCAAAAATGATTACATAAAAATGAAAGATTAAAACAGGCAAGTCATGTAGAAATATAATTTAACGATGCACATAATGGGACTAACATGATGTTATTTATAAAAAATACATGCATAGAAAACTTTATTCAACTGCACAATTCACTTATAGAAATTTTAAGTATGAATAAATTTTAGTTTATTGATGTTAAAATGTAGCTGATCAGTGAATTCATATATTTAAATGTTTTTGGCTATAAGAGAGACCAGAAGCTCCACTCTTAAACTCACAGCCAAATCTACAAGATGCAGTTTCCCCATTCTGAGATGATGACCTTCGCTGTCTTCCTGAATACACTCAACAGTTACAGTGAAGATGGCATGGGAACGAGAAGATTGTGCATTCATTGCTGTTGCTCCAACAACACCTAATAAAAGTATTATTTTCAAATCAACTTCTGGCGAACAAATTGAAGTTATATAAGAAGTAAAATTAAACTAGGCTACATTTTTTAAACTTTTGATAAAATAATCAAACTTGATTAACTTATGCTTCTTAAGGTACCTCCTGTTAATTTTTCTAATTTTGAAAATATTTATTACAGCTAGATTAATGAAATATCTATACATCCAACACCAAAAAATACCAGCCAATTAAAAATTTTAACATTATGTCAGCTTAATAAAATGTATGAAGGTAAACAGGCATAATAAATAAATTCATGAACTGAATTTTCATTGTAAATAATATATATTTATAATGAAAACTCAGTTCATGATGTACATAAAAATGAAGAATTTGATGTAATAAAAATTGAAATTTAAAATGTACTTGTAAACAAAAAATCCTACATCAATTATCTTTAATACCTCATGGAAACGGAAGAAATCATATGAAAATTTAAGTGTGCTTACGATTTTTGTTGCCCATTTTCACGATTTTATCCATATCCCCTGCATTGTTGACTACATAACCAGAGAGGCCTTTCACAAAAACTCCTAAATTTGGCCGTTCGCGCACTTCCAAACGTTTACCCTGGTCTTGGCTTAACAGATCACGAACTTCTTCTTGATATATTTCCAAATATGAAACACGCACCAGGAACCTTGGTGTAAAGGAATAAATTTAAGAAATTATAAGAAATGTTCTTGAAATTGATTCATCTTAATAATTGTACAGGTTATCAACTTTTTCTCACCAATTACAAGAAAAATACACTACAGTTTGCCGCAAAATATAATAATACCCAAATTATTTTAATACATATTTTTGTACCTTTTATCCTCCTTTGATTTGGCAATGTATCCAAATATATGTGCAAATGAATTGGGAATGATGCCTTTAAGATGAGGGTCTTCCCAATCTCCCTGCATTGTGAAGGTCTTTCCAGTGCCTGTTTGCCCATAGGCAAATATTGTTCCATTGTAACCTTCCAATACTTTTGAAACTATGGGCCTTGCAATTTCATTGTAAACATCAGCCTAAAATATATGGAAAATAGAAAGAGAGAATATTAATATCATAATAAGTAAATATTTAAATAAAATAATTGCATTTATAGTACACCATGAATGAAGAATTGTAGAGAGGTATTTCTAGAACCAGCAGCTAGTTCTTCAATGGAGGAAATGCAGACTATATCATTTCCATAATTTTCAGCAAAATAATTACATAATTAAAAAATTACTCCATTGATTTATCACACAAAAAGATGTTTTTATGAACTATTCCTTTGCCTTTTAAAAATAAAAAAAAATACTGAAGTTGGATATTTAAAATTGAATAAATAACAATATGCAAGGATTGCATTTTAGTAATGCTAAATATAGTGATTTACTTTGACTCTATTTTAAAGCTGATACCAGCCTCACTTATTTACTCTGAGGAACTAATTTCAACTTCTTAAGCATCTATTTAAGCACTTCTTTACTTTAAGGCCACAAGAATTAAACAAAAATTAGCATGACAATTATAAAACAACACATACTTATTGCGTCGATGTCAGCAATACTGATAGTTAAAGTACAGGTGACAACCTGATGAAATTTTGTCGACAACTGGTATCATAAAAATAAAGATATGACCATTTTGTAAACTAAAGAGCAATGTCTTCAACTGAAAAATTTCTACTTCCTTATTAGAGAACAAAAATTTTAAGAGTTACTCATTGCAACAACAAGTATATAAAAATTATGCTGGGGCACGTATTGCATCATGTGAAGGGAAACTTACGTTAGCACACAAAATTTCTTCTTCCAATGTCACACATAACATAAGCTAGAGATAGTACGAGTAGGTTATGGACAATATATGGATAAAATGGTCTAATCTAAAAATCAATCAATGAATAACTAACCTGTTTGGAATCTACATCAAAAACTAGGTCAAAAGTAAAAGTACGCGCTGGTTCTCCAGGTGAAGATGGGCAAGGATTTTCAACAGTTACCATTCCTTGAACGGTATTCACTTGCACCACTTTTTTGTGCCCTGCTTGTACTTCTTCTTCACTCAAAGGTCTAACGCGTACCACTACCCTCACATTTTCCACTTCACCGGTGGTGGCCGAAGCTTCCTTTTCCTGCCTTTGGTCTTTACCTTGCGAAGGCTTACTATCTTCATCATCCTGAAAATATGACTAATTTATAATGACTAACACCCCTAAAAAAGATCGAATTGCACATAGTTGTAAAAAATACATGAAACGCCACTCTATATGACATTTTAAAGATATAGTATGAATTATGAAATGTGTTTTGAGTAATAATAAGATATACGCGTAATAAACAAGAGTAAATAAACTTGTCAAGAAATTTTTTGCATCATACGGGAATCTATCTAAATAACTGATAGCACGCACCGACATTCTTCACAAAATGTCTCTCTTTATCTTGCGCTGTCAAATTTCTAAAAATAATTCTGGAATGGTGAGTTCAACAGTTCTACGTAATAAAATATCAATGCTGTCATTCGCTAAATATCGTTCTCAAGCAGACATTCTTTGAGATATTTCGTCTCCAAACATTGACAAAAAATGAGCATCGTAAATGATGGCGTCGCAAATTCAACTTCAAATTCCTTAGAGTTTAGATTTTTGATCGTTTTAAAATGGACATTCGAAAATTTACTACAATAAAAAGTAGCACATGAGCTGTGATGTATAAATACTTTATATAATCTTTCGGAAATCAATCTGCTAATATTTAACTTCAATTTTATTCATCCTTAAGCATAGGAATTAAAGTACTTATCACTTACTGAATATATTAATATAATTGAGCGAATTTTTCATATTTTTAAGCTTTTAGTCACCTTAATTTGTTGTTTTTAAAGAAAATAATTATATGTTCTGGCATAGCTTCTATTCTTTTCTCATAAAATCCTAAAATATCCTGAAATGATTAACAAAGATTATGCGGCAAAGGTTTTCTTTTATTTCGATTATAATAAAAACGTTAGATTAACCATGAAAAGTATCTTTGACGACTATAAAAATTATATTCTGTTATGTTTTAATAAAAATAACGAATTATATCGGGTTAATAAATAGTAGATGTGACTGTGTAAGGGCTAATGGTTGAGTAACTATAAGAATTTAAAAAATATTAATGTTGCATTTACATAATTGCTAGGTTTAAACGTATGTGTAAAATATTAAATCTATCCATTATCTCTGCCGTTCTAAATGTGCTATTCCAGATGAACGTTTTAGAAGAGAATTTTGACTTTATATTACGAGTACCTAGATAGCAAGAAACTTTTTACAAACTTCCGAAAAGTATTTAAAGTGGAAAAATAAAAGTTTTACCTCAATATTTATTCGTTTTTGTTGATGTGTTAAACACTCATATGAAATCTTACCGTGATACCCATGAATTGAATAATCCCACAATGCGCCCAAACTACCTGTAAGTGAATGACGATCGAAAGCCAACTTACTTAAATATTTTAATTCGATAGACGTGATTTTTATAGAGTTCATAATTACAATTTAATGACAATTGGTTAATTGCCATGTAAAAGGGAAAAGTTTTAAAAAAATAATAATTTATAATTAAGGAGAAACTATTTATCTCATTTCATCATTTTTATACATTCGAAGAATAATTCGTGGATCCACCCATCTTTTATTTATCTATAGCACAAGATGAATACTATGCGTACCATAAGAAACCTACAGCTACTTTCGTGTTACGGAAGATTTTTCAAGTCGATGAATGATTTCCTTATGTGAGCGCTTTCGCATTTTTTATTATATCGGATTTTTCTCCCGTTTGCCGCAGATCGTGATGCAGATCAAAATGAAGAAAAAGTAAATATACTGCTAATCAAAGAATGCAGTGCCCCAATTTCAAGCGATCCTCGCACCTCGAAATATAGTATATCTTATGCGCAACCAAGTCAGAAAATCAGCGAGAGAAATCGAAATTTATGGGGAGAGGCCTTAGAGTATCCGCATGCCACATCATTGGAGCCTGGCACTAAATATCACGGGAGTTTTTGGCCTGCACCTAAAAATATTTCTCTCCCATCCACTCCTTCCTCTTCCTCCTGATAAACCTGCAGAGGCAGACACACTTGAATCGCCTGTTTTTTTTTTCACTTCCGACACTCTACCCAAACTCTTTCCTTACTCTAAGGCCGGACCCCTCCTCTCATATTTTCCTACTCACTCCACCGAACTTCTCGGCAAAAGCAGAGAGAGAAGTGACATGAAAACGCTTCCCGTGATAAACTCCCCTCTCATGTAATGTTTCGAAGATGACCAATTCTTTCGTTACCTCTGACCTATACATCCATTTCCCGCAAGGCAACCATGCCCCATCAGGTTCCCCTGCATTGCGCATGTCCTGTGGGGCATATGGCTTTTAAAAAACTCCCGAGGTCTGCGCACCGACGCTTCTCGACCGACGCGACACCTAGTGTTCACCGGTGAACCTGAGAAGAGAGAATTAGTCGCGATGCCGGCAGAGGCAGAAGGAGATCTGAAGACCCACCTCCCCGAAGAAAACCCCGAGTTTGACTTTGGGAAGGAGATGGATGCGTGTTACACGGCATTCGACAAAGATGAGTGAGTATCTCTACAGCAGCCATTTTCCTCCGCTTCGTTGTAATGTCGCAACGTGTCCTGAGGTAGTGATTTCATCTGTCATCCTTGCACTCACGCCGATTTTCCGGTACGAGCAGTACGAGTTTCCCTGTGTGAAAGTATTCCACAGTTTCGCTAGAGGAAAAGTTGCAGTCATTCTTGCATCGTCATGAAAAGACTGATCCACAAAGAAGAGCGTGTCTTTACGTTTTTGAAGAATGCGAACTTTTGAATTCAAACTGCTTGGTGTATGCCACAAAATTCAATTAAGTAAATATTAAATATCATTCCTTTTTTGCCTCCGGAAGTTTTCGCAGGATTCTGTAATAGTCAACAAGTAGGCGGGAAATAAATTGTGGCTCAAATGTCAATACCATGCATTATAAAACATACTCGTAAGTGAAGGAGTAGGGAAAAAAACAAAATATATAATTGTTTATTTCTTACTTATTCTATGGCCCACCGCTAATCAATCACAAATTAGGTATTCGAATGTTTGCGTTGATTTCTCACCTTGTAGAATGTTTCGATTGAAAAGTCAGCAATTCTTTAGCAGTAATGAAATAAAAATAAAAATTCAAGATTTAAAAGAAAAACCGAGCCTACAATTTCATTCATCAAGTTGGTATAGATAATAACTTTGTGTATTTGTTTCCCTCGTGATGGGCTTCTCTCATAATTGTTGTTCCTCCGGTGAGTGAAAAATCCTCTCTCTGAAATCGACTCGTGGTACGTACTTTTAGTAGTAGTTATTACGCCTTCCACAGTGCAGAATATTCCAGCTTTGTTGGTTGGTTATGCAACGTTGCTCTTTGTAAACACAATGTCTTCGGAATAAAACTGCCGAACTCAACTTATACCACGCGAGGAGATTTGTTTACTCACATACAGCATAACAATGCAGACCTATAATGACAAATTACAACATAAATTTACGAATAATGAGAATTTTTATGATGCGAAAATCACATTCAAGATATTTAGGGAACGTCGATGATATGACAATATGCAACTCTTAGATGCGTAAATTAAATATATCCTTAGCCTATCGAAGAAATTTCAAAATATTTTGAAAAATCTTTAATGAATTTCGTTAATGAAAAAGCATTTTCAACCGCAATGGCACACGATTGATATGGATATTTTGGTATAGCGGATGCAAGATGCTTCCAGTATTCGCGCAAAAATTTCCACCATTATTTGAGCGTTTCGAATGTTTATGCCTATTTATTTAAGATAAGCTTTGGCCTACTAATGAACCTTACTCGCGAACATTCGTCATAGCTGCGTTTTCTCGAAAAGATAATTTTTACCATGGTTTCACCGATTCAGAATCCCGCCAAACGTGAAGCGATGCGTCATATCTCATCTAAGGTGAAACAGCTGGGTTTGTCAAGTGTTTGGACAGAGGCGGCTATTTTGTGGAAAAATGGATGACGCAGCTGTAAATAATGTATTGAACCTGCTGCCGAAAAACAAATACTTTGAATGAATGGCAGCTATTGTAATTTTGCTTATCGTACAAAACCTCGTGGTGAAAATGAGCGAGAGGTATCAAAGAGAAAAACAAGTTTCAGAAAAATTTGACGGAATAGCGTTAAGGTTAAGGATTAAGGTTATCAAAGAGTTTAAAATTAATGGAAAAACGCTATTGTAGCGAGTACTAATGATAATAACTTCCTTAATGGAAACAGGAAGATCCTAATCATTCTATCAATTTTAATAATTATTATTATTTACGAATACAAACAACCAGTCAATAACCAGAAAATTCCGACTACCAGGGTCTCTAACTCGGAACCTTAGAGCTTAGGGTTGGAGTGTTAGCACGCTAACGCTATATTATATTATTGTATTATTACAAAATCACTATTACGTCGTTGATGGTCTTTAGAAACTGCTACAAACATGGAAGATAATACTGAAATAAATGGAAAAGCTACAGCGCGTCCATAAAGTTTTTGAAGTGAAAAGATAATTTTTCTATTCATAAATTCGTGTCTACTGTGATGCATTTATGTCAGTAATAATCAGTAATATTTTATTATAATCCTTAATATTATATCCTATTATTATTGTAAATCGATTTTTATATATAAAATCATATCTTTCGGAGCTACTGTTGAAGTAAACAAAGAAAGAAATGAACGAAAATGTATCACATAACTGAAGGATATTGAATAGATACGTATTTGCGTTTTCGCTATACAAAAACGTAGCGGAAACGCAAATTTAAGTCTTTCGAACTCTTTGACGTTATCCTTGATGGTATGTTTCAATTTGGACGTAAACGTGAATCTCACGTAAGCGAACTAAACGATAATTCTTGTATTCGCGACGTGGCGTAAAAATTTGCACGTGCCCATGCTCGTCCAATAGTTCTCTATTACAGTTTAAATCGAATCAAAAACTTAAAATTAAATTAAAATCCCCGAAAATTTCCCTTTAACATTAAGGAAAATAATCACATGTATCTGTTATAAGTAATGTTATCCGTTTCAAATAATATTAGTACATGTATCCGTTATCCGTAATGTAATGTTATCCGTTTCAAAGTATTATTTCAAATAATAATATTATTGTTTCAAATAATTATATTATTTTTTCAAAGTATTAGTCGATGAACCAAATTTTGCGGCGAAGGCGACGATTCTTTCTAATTTCCATCCTCGGCCTAACCTCTTTTTGTTTTGAAAATTTTACATGGAATTTAACTTTGTGATGGCGATTGTTCTAATATTCTATGAAGGTCGCCATATCCAATTTTAGAACTCTTGTTTGAATTTAAAGACTCGCTCAGAATTTGTCACCCGGAGGATAATTATTTTCCTAATTGCTCCAAAATCCTGGAATTCTAATTCGCCTATTATTCTTGCTACGGGAGAACATTTACACTTCTCTATCGCGCTCTGAATATGATACAATGTTTTGAGTTAAGCCTGTCATTGACATCACGGTAACATCCAAAATCTACCCGTCGCAATCATTACAGCTAAATGCATCAAAAACTTCCCCGATTTCTCCCGCGTCCTTAAAGATTTCAGCTTATAACTTAAATATCTGAATAACCACGCTGTCTGTTACATTCTCAGGCCAAATCTATCGGCCAATTAAAACTTGCGGGTGTATTTCAGCGAAATCAGTTAGAAGATGGTTCACACGGACGATAACTGAAAATTACTGTTTATAATTCATTTGCTAGTGAATACGAGTATGCATTGGTTAGTATGCTCAACGGACTTTTTTCGGATAGCGATAATGTTAGGAACATGCGACATGAAGTTAGGAATAAATATTGTTATTTGGATGGAACGTTGGTAGCTTTGAGCGAACAAATAACGAAAAATATTTTATAAGAGGAAATTATGATCATCCCTCATTTCGTAGAAGAGAGAAATAACAAAAATTTTGATCACTATTCAATTATTGCTTAGATTTCTACCCTCCCAATGGTTATATTTTTTGAAGAATTTTCCCAT
This sequence comes from Ladona fulva, assembly GCA_000376725.2. Lineage (NCBI taxonomy): Eukaryota > Metazoa > Arthropoda > Insecta > Odonata > Libellulidae > Ladona > Ladona fulva. Next base: position 48,122 of record KZ308385.1, on the reverse strand, counting down.
TATTTTAATGCTGAAAGTGGTGAAATGACCCACATACGCGACTTCGCATCCTTGATCAAAAACGACTTGCTTTAATATACAGTCCTTCGTTGGAGATTCCATTGCGATTTGCTTATAATATCTTTAGCAAAGAAAAATTTCTCATCAGAAAGGCACAAGAATAGCCATTTATGCCGGAATGTTGTGCCCGCAGGACATGAAAATTTAACGTTTTTTAAAAAAGGCAACCTAAATCTCGTGCTATTTCAGTAATATGAGGCTTCTTATCATTACACGTTATCATTACACATTTTTTTCGAATACAGTCAACTTCATTCGATAGAGTAGTTCACTTCAGAGAAATGTTCTGTAGTCATTTATCGAAAGAAAATCTTTGGCAGATGGTCATTCGTACTGACTTCGAGGAGAAAACAATGACAATAGTCCCCAAAATATCTTTAGTTACCTTTAGATTAATTCTACACAGGGTCCAGACAGTCGTTTGCTGATAATTCTTGATGAGTGGAATGTTTTTCCTTTGTCCATTGGTACAGGTTATTATCTTTTATTCGCTCTTGTTTCGCAATCCGTCTAGTTTGTGAATGAGATAATACGAAAGCTGCCGAGGTACGAGTGATGGTGAATAATGGCATTAACTTCGGTCTGTTCTTATTGTATAATAGGAAAAGTATGACTTATAGGGTAATTCTGCTGCTTTTACGCGGACGTTCTCCACACAAACTATTCTAGTATCGGAGATGAAAGCAGGGCAAACTACCTCACTCCTCATCTTGCCTAGTAAACTTCTACCTCTCTTCCAGGCTTTTCCTGGCTAATGGTGAAGGTGTTGAAGATCCGGCCAGCCTCTGGGCTGGATTTTAAACCCGGATTCGTCAACCGAGTCATCGGTATGAGAGAAAAATGTTACTGAGCAAAAGTTAAATTTAATCTAGGTTAGGCGAATCCAACAGGCGGCTGAATACAGTTCTCTTGGCCTATTTGTGCTGTCCACGTACCAGAGTACCTACCTACTAACTACTAATGAACTTCTATTTATCCCTCGACTAAAATGATAAAAGTGAAAAATCAAATTCCTGGCCTCAAAAACTTCGCTTAATTACTGTACGAAAAGCAATTTTGGCGTATTTTCTATTTCATCCCACTGTGAAGTGAGGGATATAGTCTCTGCAGCGTCCACTGCAACAGAAAATCACGCTCTCGGATAGAGTAATCATATGAGAAACATGCTCTATGTTTACGTTGCATATTTTACGCTAGTCATACATGAATATTACATATCTTCTTGGCTATAGAACAGGGTTGTCCAACTTAAGCTAATCTTACCAAAGTTTTCTCAAATAAATAAATGTTTATGAATTATAAGTGTTTTCTCAATAGATTTCGGACCTATTAACTTCTCCTAAAAATTAAATACAGGTATATTGTATTTACCGGAGTTCATATAAATATATTGAACAAGAAAATAAAAAATAAAAGATTTGAATAAAAATTTTTAACTTGAAGATGATTTATTAGAGAAGCAGTCCAAACGGTAAAATACCCTAGCAAATTATTGCGAAAAGTAGGACCCGAACAAAACTAACGTCACCGAATGTTTTCGACTCAAAAGAAAGTTCATTTAAAGTTTTCGCTGATCTTCGATGTAAACTATTTTCACCTATTTTTAACAGCCTCATTTTCTATGATCGAAATGCATTGGAGCTGGTCGGTGTCGGCCGGACGAAGGAAAGATACTTACTCTAAAGATGGAAGGAGTGGAAGTCACCCGGAAAAAATTACAATTGGACAAAATATATTCAAATCTCTATCCTAGAGGATGGGGAAGTAATCCATAGTATTCTCCAAAAAATATGGTTACTGTGACCCTCACTTGACTTCAAGACATTTACATTGAATAAGAGAAATTGAATAACGACGGACTGGGGCAAATTTCTGGTTGGGGAAAAAAATCTGAGCGAAAGATGCGGGAAAACGACAGTTTGATTAACGATGACTGCGGTATCATTTAAATTTGTTTCTATGGGCTGTATTCAAGCCTAAAGAAACCGAACGATGGATCTGGAAAAACGACAAATATGAGAACGATAGACAGGGGTTCAACTGTAACTATGTATTTCCTTGCGTCATACGTATCTACAAGTACTTATGAGCTTTATCAGGCAAATAATCTCCAAAAATGTACCGAATATTCCAGAAAACACTCACCTTTTTTGCGTTTTTAGATTCTCCAAAAATCGTGTGCCTCTCAGATTTTATTGCTCTTTCGATTCGCGCCATAAAATGCATTATCGTAAATCATGTATCACAGATTAAAGTTACTTTAACGTTTAAAGCTACGATTCAGTTTTTCCCGTGGCAGTTTACGTCCTTTTGTAAGCAATCATTAGCGACCATAATAAACTTTTCCGAACGTGTTGAGACATCTTACTATCGCGTTACTATTTTCCCCCCTAGATGTCTTCAATAACTTGGATGTATCTTACAATTAGACTCGAGAATATACGGCAGTTATGTGAAAATACGCAATACTTGCGGGAGAGAATGGCAGTCTAATTTAAGGAGGAAAAGGGTTTGTCCTCTTTGGCCCGGTTTTGGCGAAATATCTGATACGGCTCTCCGGCCGAAAAGGTTGGTCAATCCTGCTGTTAAACAAGTAGAAATGTTTATTCTATAGTTTCGTCATTAAAGGATTGCCCAAATCAAGGGGTCATCGCTGGGTCGCGCTCATAAACTTATAGTGCTTCTCAAAAGGTTGGGCATCTCTGATCTAGAGCAGTGATTCCCGAATTGCGCAGGTCTAATCTATGGGGGCGCTAGATCAAAAAGAATTTCATCTCATTGCCTGTCACCTTTCTTCCTCAATGGAGTTTTACTGGTTTTATAACATCGATAGAAAGAAAATTGTCATACAGTAATTTGGTGGATATTTTTATCTTTGCGGTGTTAAATTTCCTTTTTATCTTTGTTCAGCTATGACCATACAGGCATTAATTTTCGTAGTTTTTCTTATTAAGGGGTGCGGTGGTATGGATCCAAGGGGACGGTTGCTTGTAAGAGTTTGGGAAACACTGATCCAGAAAATGCATGCAGGACAGTGGCGCAGCGAAGGGGGCATACAGGGTTAAAACCCCCCAAGAAGGTTAAATTCTTTAAGAAAGATATCTAGTTCCCCAATCTCGGAAAAATCAATTATTTTGCTACACGACCGTGTAAATCTCGTTTTCTATCCAGTTAATGTGTTTGAAGGGAATTTTTTAACACCTCTTGCAAGATGCAACGTGCATGACTATACCGGCATATTTTCGTTACATCTACTGTACTGGACCCCTCTATAGATATATCCTGGCTGCGCCCCTAATGTGATAATGTAGACAAACCTTGTATTCGTGAATTAAAAACATTCCCGCGAATGGCGGTAAATTTCGTTTTGTATTGGACTGATAACTCTGTAAGCGTTTTCAAGATACTTCATGACTTACAAAGGTTAAATATGCTCAAAATATTTAGAGATAATACAAAGAATAACAGTTGTGAAAAAATTAATTTTTCATTCCTTGGGATATAGCCACACGGCTCTTCCATGCTATGTTATTCACCTTTCCCTAATCCTGGAGATGATACGTTCTTGGAAGGAGTGGTAGATGTCATATCACCACTTCGTTTCAAAAATTCATCATTTCCGCGGAGATAAGCGACGGCAAAGGAATAAAACGTGAGACTGAGTGTAGTGTGAATTCCGTGCTGAAATGCGACTCACGGGGTTATAGAGGAGCTGATGAAATTCATCAAGACTCAAAACCTCCGTTATTGTTTCTGCGCATCAAGTGGAGAGCGGTATACAGGAATCGCAATTAATGGGAAACGATCATTTCTATCACTTTTCCGCTAATTAATTTGCAGAAGAAAACATTCTCTATCAAAAATGCAATGTTACGTATAAGGATCCCCATATTGTGTCCCTTATTGCATCGCTTTGGTATGTTCTCGGCATAACTATGTCTCTACACTTGCAGAAGGGGAAAAAAGAAATATGTACCTCATAGCTTTTTTATATATTTATTCGTACTTTATTTAGTTTAGCAGCATATTTAATAAAATACATGTACAGGTTTCCACAAAAACACTTTGGAGACCGGTTTCGGCATAGATCATGCTACCATCAGGTAAAAAAAAGGACCAAACAGCGACTTATATACTAGAACCAGAGGTATGGGGTGTTGAAAGGGTGAAGGGAGAGAAGTGGGGGATTTTAGACTAACACCGCGCATTAAAGACTATTTAAAAAATTTGGAGACAGCAGTAAGGTTAAGGGTGTGAGGGAGTTCGAGATGAAAAGGCGGGGAGGATTGTTATGAGGGAGAACAGTGTTTCGATTGCAGAGAGGATAGGTGAATATGAAGTCGGTATGTATTCGTTGGTCAATTGGGAATTTTTATGTCTGATGATCTCGAATATTTCTAAAAGATATAGTTTCTTGCCTTGGTTATGGAAGTGCACTATTTCTGTTTTAAAATCTGAGGAGTGGTCATTGCCGTTTAAATGTTGTGAAATGGGGGTTAAAGATTTCCGTATGTATGCATTTCTGTGTTCGTCTGTGTACCATAGCACCGTTCTGAATAAAAATTGAAGGAGGACCGTAGGCAAAGAGTCATGATCAATTAAACTACTCAATTAGGAAAGGCAGTAACACATTAGCTCTACGGGAGGCTCGGTAGGCCATCTGTCAGGGTGCGTAAATGCATTCCCCACCCCTCAAACAAAAAAAAAAACACATTAGCTCTTCCAATCCAACCGTGATCTCTTATGCTCAATAATTTTCTAAAATAACCCTTCTTCCCCAGTTTCCTGGAATAAGAAGCTCGTAAAAGATAAGAAGAGTATTGATTCTGCATTTTTTTAGTCGTCATCTTCAGGATGAAGTCATGGCTTGATTTAGTTTAGTTTTGAATAAATGTTGAGTGAGGGCTGTAGACCTCAGTGAATTGAGTCGTAATGCCATTTATCAACGTACCAACCTGAACCGTGAATGTCACGCTAAACTATTGAGATTTATTTTTTCATATTGAGTCTTGAGGGTATATTATTAAACTCTATTTCAATGAATGACTCCGTTTTGATAAATACAAATGATTATCTCGTCAGTAATACAAGAATAAAATTTGCAACAATTGAACTTAACGTTATGTAGAATTATAGTGAAATAGATATATAGTGATATAGAATGGATTCTGGTTGGTTTAAATTAAGGAAGCAACTTGAAATAAATTCAGGAAAGAATGACTTTTACATATTTCCGCAGAATATCTTATTGGAAACTTATAATACTCTGTGGTGAAAATATGTAAAAATGTACGTCTTTCTAACATTTCTTTGACATGGATTTACACACAGTAAAGCCTGCCGCATTTGAACTTGATAGAGAGACTAATACACAAAGACTAATATACGAATTGAGTCGAAAGTCGGCTCAAATCGAAGAAACGACCCGAGTATCCTTTATATGAGAAATTTAACGGAAAAGTACTTAGAGCTTTCTCTACTCTTTAGTTACCCTTAATGTAAATATGTTATTGGATTTTTACAGCCATTCTTTCCCCTTCACTTCTTCGATCACCTCCAATATAAATTTTTTTGTAAATCATTATTTTTATTACGCAATTAACGATATATTGGTGATTCTAATGCTTTGGTAGCTATAAAATAAATTTTTATGTATATTTTTAACGTCTATTTAATTTGCTTAGTATTTTTCAATGTTTAATGTCTTCTGGTGTGGAAACTTTTCCATGCCGTTATACATTGTTTTTGAGTTTTTTTGTAAATGTTTATTTTCCTCTTTTTCTCAGATAGTAGAAATAATTTGTGGAGGCCAAGGCTCACATAGGGCTGTAGCGCCGAAGAGAAGAAGAAGAAGAAGAAGAGTAGAAATAATTTTCTTTAGTTTAAGATTTAGATATTATTATCAGTAGGTTTCGCAGGTTCATACCCCCCTAATTGTGTTTGTTTTCCTACCGGAGAAATTTTTTCCTAAGCTCTTGACTCAGGTATTTATCCACAGTTTCCTTCTTTTTTTCTACTCTATCCTTTCATTTTAGTAAAATCAATTGAGTAAGATGGTAAGAGGGGAATTAATAGTCCAAATTTTGCCCGCAATAAAGATGTGTCTAATCTAATGTCATTCTATTTAGTGCTATTTGCCGATAGATCTCCAGCGGGGAAGATAGAACCCAAAAATGAGACTTCAGTCTTGTTCGTAGGATATGCAAATATTCTGGGGATTGAGAACACCTTTTAATGAGTAGAATAGGGAAGTTATCGTTTTGTGATGGGAAGATGTAACTGTGACTGTGTCTAGACTCTAAAATTAGGGTAAGAAAGCCACTCACGTAATAAATTCCGTTCCTTTCAGTGTAATTTTATCAGAGCTGCGGGAAAGTAAACAAAATCTCGTATTAGATCCGAAAATACGTAACTCGCAAAAAAATATAAAGTTCATAGGATTTCTCATGAATTCTGTCTACTTCGTATGATGATTCCTTTAACTAAATTCCCTAAAAAAATAGAAAAGTTTGCAATCGAAGGCAATGCACTTTATTTTGATGTATTATGAGAACGTTTTAATTTTTTAGGATCGAACAAGGAAGCATTAGTAAATACGTGAAAAACAGACTACTATATGCGTTGAGAAGATATTTGACGATGCACCAAACTTGAAACTTGGACAAGTTTGGTCCTTGAGTTTGAGACAAGCATACATACTCTTACCCACACACCCTCTGTTTTATAAATACATGATTCCATTAGGAAAAGGGTTTAAGTGACTAAACGGCGTGCACTTGGAAACATTCCCACTAGAGGAGTAGAGCAACCAACCGGCAATTGGGAGATCCGGGTTCGAGTCTCGGTCCAGTCAGACTTTTTTCATGTCCGTTTCTCCTTGGGAACGATTCCATTAGCTTTATTCTTCCGTATTCCAATATTTTTATCTCCCTCAAATAACTTTATGCTTCCTTATTTCCGCGGTTTCCCTCCAAGTAAACACAGCGACACTTCCTAGATACCGAATCCTTCTTTACCGTTACGAAACTTCTGCATGCCCACGAACAATGGTATTAAGTGATTAGTGTGTCGAAAGCAGGTTTATTACATATGATAAATGTATCATGATCACTTCTCATCGAATGCAATGAAAAATATTTCCCCTAGCGTTAGTGTGGTGTCCTCATAAGAATCCTCGATTCTCATTCAAATCGTTTGTTTCGTTATTCTCAGAGACGGATTACTGAATCTCAACGAGTTCGGGTCATTGTGTCGCGCTCTCTTTCGCAATGACCGAGGACAGATTTACCCCGTGTCGCCGGAGATGCAGTCCGACATGTTCTCCGTCTTCGACAAAAACGAGGTGAGTGATTTATGCCATTTTCGATTTTTCTGAGGAAAAAAAACACGATTGGTTAACATGTGCAGGAAATATTTTTCTCCTCTGATGTGTAAGATTTTTATTTCTCCTTTTTTGACAGGATGGTTTCATCGATCGGGAAGAGTTCGCTTACTGTTGGACGCATTGGATCAAAAGGGTGAGTTTAAATTTGTTTTTACACGAAATGTTACACACGAGGTGGAAGATTTTCCTTATAAACCTACGATTGTTTCGTTTCTCTAGTGATGTGCAGTGTTTTCATAAAAACACCGATCAAATCAGAAGATTAAAACCGTTTGATTCAGGACTGAAAAGTTATGTACGGTGACTGGAGTGAACTAATTCTTTGAAGTTAACTAAATTCCGTCTACCTGCCATCTGGTTGCGTTGTTACGATTTTCAAACCCCTTCTGTTTTATGTACCTTTACTGTCTACTTTTGGTTACTCAACTCCTATTGTTACCTACCGTTAACTTAGTAGGATAAAATCTAGGATTGGGCAATGGTGCAAAAAGTGGCATTTTGTTTTGAAAGAATTAAGCGTTGTTATGTTTCTGCTACCCTACCTTGATGAGTGGAATATTTTGCCAACTCTTTTTTACGATAGGATAGGATTGAGAAAAATATAGTTTTCATTTACCTTCGTCTCAGTCTTGTCGTCTGCGATTATTATTAAAAAGTTACTGAGGTATGAGTTCTATTAATGAAAGCCAAACAGTTGTGAGATAAAATTATTAGGCGCTCGGGAAAATAGATTCAGTTGTGTTTTTGTAGGAATTCTGCCTAATGAATCACATTGATTTCACAACCTCTCAACAATAATCACCATTCATCTTCTCGTGCCACTGTTTAAAAGCGATGTCGGCTACCACCTGGACTCAAACTCTTTATATCTTTAGGCAATAGTAAGAAAAAACAAACCTCTCGGGTGACTGATTTCCTTTGAACATGAAAAACAATATCTCAAAAGTCACTAATATCCGGTCTCCTTGGGGCAATAATAAGACGCTTGACTCCATCGCTTTGTCCACTATTTTCGAATCTGATTAAATCTGATCGTCAAACATTGTATCGTAACATTTCATCAATTTAAACAATCATTCCTCACTTATTTGTGATAAATCAATTTATTTTCTGAAGAGCAGCATTAGTGATGGTGCCTATCATGAAATGGAACTTCACAAATGCATTGACAATTGTGGACATTTCAATTATTTCATGAAGTAAAACTTAATTTATTACTTCTAATTTTCATGTATAATCAAGGTTTCTTAACATTCTACGTCTGTTATTGGAGTAGTCCACAATTTGATCTGACAATGAACGACTAACACTCCATTGATTGTTGTGTCCCTGTATCTTCACTTACTTGCTACCTAAAGAGGACTTGTCTTCTCTGGCAAAGAGTATTGATCTACGGAAATTATTTCTTCACTGATATTATAGTAAGGAAAATTACCGCAGTAACGCCAGTAAAATCTACCAAGAGGTCTCTATTTTTCCGTTTTGTCGTGGGAAAACAATGCAATGAATACGCAGAGAGAATGAAAGGGAATGAATGAATGTAATGAAAGGAATCAACGAAAGACCTTGAAATACTGAGAGAGGTTTAACTCGTGAAAGCATTCTGGATATTTGGTGCCCCAGTCTTAGTACTATTTTGAGGGGGCAACATAAATATACTCTATGGGAACTATTCTAAGCTATCCGAAGGGCCAATCACAGCGATCCGTATCAATGCTTTGTTTGCTCCTTCGATCTTCATAAATGATTAAAGGTTATTTATTGAGTTGCGGAGCGCAGGATGTTCCATCGTTGAATTGATGTCTTTGTTCTGATATGATTTATTATCATCTATTATGGAATTTAGATGCTGTAAGCACGTATAAGGCATTGAAGAATCCATTACGATTCTAATACGGGGTTAAAAATACTTGAACCATACAAATTTCCAAGGTCATGCACGTGAATTCGACGCAAAGATAATCTGAATACTCACAAATCTTTCGATGGATCGAATAAAATGACATAGGTCACAGCCGTAGCTTACAAAGAACCGAAATAATGAGTTTAATTCCAGGGAACGGTGGAACACTAAGCTAAGTACGTTCCAAAAAAGAAAATACCTTACTGTTCAAAGCCATTATTGTATTAAAAAAAGACCGACCAAGTATAATTTACGTGTGGAAACAACAAAATTCCGTGTCAGGAATGTGATAAACTGTGGAATATAAAACTCGAATCGCGTGCTTAATTCTTAAAAAATCCCTCTCTATCTGGTCACATGTCCAGGGTAGTGAATAAATGCGCAATTTCCTACAAAAATCGGCATTCTCCTACTCAAAAAACTGGTTTCTTAACTAAAAGAGTTTTAAAGTGAGAATCCAAACTGCGACCTCTTAAGTTGCTGCGAAAATTTACACATTCCTGAGATAATTCGACGCTCTCTCAAATTTTACATATTAAATTAGCGTGAATAAACTAATTAACTACGTTTCTGCCACTGCCAAACATTTAGCAAAGACTTTCTTCGAAGTCACGCTGAATCCCGTTGAATTTAAAATTCCGTTTCCGACTTTTTCTTTACTTTGGTACTCAATATACTAGCATAAATACTAAAAAATATTCTATTTACTAGCATACTAGCATTGTTTATTAATAGTTTATAGGTATTTTCAACGGATAATCTAGAAGTGTCGTTTCCAGTAATGCTTGAGAAGAGAAGAACGAAGAAAGAGTAGAGGAACGTCATTTTCATCTGACAGAAATTGTTGACAGTGTTTATTCAAACATACTGCATCATCAAGAGGTAGCAAAATTACCAAATACAGTGGTACCATGGTTAACGACGGCCTTAGTTAACGACGTACTTGGTTAAGGACGAATGGTTGTGATAAAAATGTCTTGGGTAACGACGCAGGCATTGGTTTACGATGGCTCCTGGTTAAGATTGACAATTAAAAACTTCTTTTATGATTATTCATTTTATTATTGGTATCTTTTAGTTGAAAATATAATTAAACAAATTACCGTATCATATTTTAATGGCATTTAAATGAGTTTTATTTACATATCTGACATTCAGTATGCTTGTGGAAAATTGCGCCTCGGATAACGACGACAATCTTGAAACCCAATCTTGGATTTCGTCGTTAACCAAGGTACATACCACTGTATTAAGGTCGCCAGGAAAATAATGCTATTGCGACGTAAAATTGCGGTTGTTTCAGATTATTCCTATATTTTCCCTTAAATTGTTTATATATGTAGTAAATAAGGATTATTTTTAATAAATAACGGCTGAAGAACTTGTGCACGCTTTTAAAAGTGAAACTGATGAACAAAGAAAACAAACCAGAAAACAATCAGCAATAATAGGCTGTTTGGAAATAAATGTACTGTTAATGTTAATAACCTAAATAATAAAATAAAAATCAGTATTCAGGGGAGAATAACTGAGTAAACTACCAACAAAATCTTTTTAATGAATTTATAAAATTCATATTTATATATAAAATCATTTTTAATCAAAAATATAAAATACGGATTGCCTGACGCACGTCAAATTTTCAGAGTACACGCAACGCAATGATATTAAAAAAATGAAATAGCTCGCATCAAATTACAGCCACACCAATACACAAATTCCTTTATTTTCATCTAAAAATTGAAACATGCCTATCATCTCAAGTTGAAGAATCTAAAAAAATTGTGTAAGCCCTATATTGTTTTTCAGGATCTTTATCTACGAGACGATCCCTTTCTTGATATTAAGCCGAGTCTCAGAAATTTATATCGTTGAGGTAAACGCAATAAAATTTCGCTCTAAAATGAAGATAACAGTGACGACGTCCTTAGGGAAACCCTCAAATAGAGGGAAATGAATCACGCTTACGTCTCATTTCTTCCTCACGACGCCTCATCAGGCGAGAAAATTTACGTCCAACCCTCCACTTCTCACAACAGTATCACGAGTGGCTTCCCTCCCAGCGACTCGCCTACTGTCGACACGTGTGACATTATTGCGGCGATGTGCGTGTCTCAAGTCGAGGGTCGGCCATGAAGGGTAGTATGAGCCCGCGAGGTGTTAGCCGGCGTTAGAGAAGAAGAAACAGGAGTGAGGGATCACCCTCTCCCAACACACCGCAATTCTTTGCCCTTTCTCCCTTTTGGGGAACACCAAAATTCTCACATTAGCCTTATCGGCAAATATTTCCCTCCCTATTACTCCCACACCTTATCGAATTAAATCGAAAGGATGATACGCGAGGACGGGATGGGAGCGTGCTGCGTGCGTGCGAGTTTTTCAAGGGTCATGAAAGGGGAGGAGAAAGAAGTTAAACGTGCCTCTCGTCCCGTGGGAGGTTAAGGTCCACGGATCGATGTCCGTGCCAGTCGCGGACAGGAACCGTCAAAAAGGCGCGGGGGTTCGGCGAGGTGGGAGAATTTCGTAGCGGGGGGTGGGCGGAGGTCTTCCGATTGCTTCTGATGGACCTGCCGTGCCCGTCCCTCTCTTCACCTCCCTACATCCTCACCCTTCATCCACCAGCGGGCCGCCTTCTCCAGTCACGGCGCATTTAACATTTTTCTCGGCCTTTCGTCGAACGCCCCGGCACCTCCGCAGTCTTTGCGGTTTTCCACCCATCGCATCAGACCCTGTCCCTTTTCTCCTTTCCCATCGCCCCCGTTTTAGTACGTTCTCCGCTCTATAAAACATTCTTTTCCATATTTCTTCCCACCCTCGAGGGCTCGGAAGTAAGGGGTTGGGAGAGGAACTATGAGCAGATATAAAAACATTGATAAAAGTTCTAAATCTAGAATCAAGAGGTTAAAACAAGCCTCAATTTTCGGAGGCTTGGAAACCAGTATTTTGGTGAACTTGAAGATGTTGCTGTTACTAGAGGCAACAGTTCCTGCTAAAGAATTTCATCTATGGGCGGAAATAAAATCGCTATGGACGCGTAGATGAAAAAGATTAATACCAAGAGCTTCAAAACGTGATTCACTGGTACCTTATTAAACCGAAGTTCAGATAATACAATGATACATAATGATTCGTTCTCATTGGCTCTCAAATCGTAAGATGCTCATAAATGCGGTTGGAAAAGTACTAAAAGATTTTACTATTAAGCGAAAACGGGCAGCATCAAACACGTTTCCTTATTTCTCCATTTTTTGAGCACGCATAGAGCAAAACATTACGCAGCTGAATCGTAAGCGTTAGCATACGGATAAAATGGATGAATCCTTAAAACGGCGAAAATAATCAGTAAAAGTATCTGTTAGAAGGGTTACAAACTCGCCTAGGTATCACTACGTAGTCAATACATTCCGGTAGTTGGGTGAATTAATAGTGAGACTTCTAATTCGCGAGAGAAGGAAAAAGGAATTGATACTGAAATAAGAAACTGTTTGTGAATTCGTTTTGCAGAAGTCGTTACCGACCGGAAAGAATATTGTCAACGAGTAGAAGAAAAATGCAATTTAACATGCAAAAATGAAAATTTTACGGTTTAGTCATGTATTTGATGTCCCAATTTCATTCTTTTCTTATGAAGTTTAATAACCACGCAAATTCCCCTCTCCCTCAAACTCGATAAAGTAATATAAATTTCACTCCACCATGTTTTCTTTCTCATCCTTCTAAAATATTTCTCTCCCCCCCTTCCCCAGCTACTCGCTCCTGAGCTGCGAATTTATGTCTTTGCCTCACTTTTTGCTAAACGGTTTCATTCGTTCGTAACCTTCCCAGAAAGAACAGATTAGGATACACATAAATCTTAGTAACATCTTACTTAACGAATTTAGGACGATGGTAACAAAATTAAATTTTATTCGGAACAATTCATGTAGCTTCAATTGTAAATAAACAATTAAAAATGTAAATAAACACCACGCTATGCAAATAAACAGTAAGGTATGTAAATAAAACAGACAATGTAATCAAATTCAGCTGAGTGTGATGCATTACAGTAAAGAATAGAAGAATGGGTGTTTAATTGCAGTCTTGAAATTAACAAAATCAGTATGGAATTCCCCATAAAACATATTAAATTAATATAGCTTTAACTTCTCTTCCTTAAATATATCTAGATCTCTGTTTTTAAATGTTGAAGGTATGCGATTAAATCTTAACAGAAGTATAAAAAATATAAAAATTCCTGGCGATTTGACGTTAAATATGATTAACTACTTTCATTTAACATAGAGTTATATATTCATAATAAGCTTCGAAATTTCAAAAACCTGTGCAGTTGTTCCTTGTTTCTTTCACTAAACTGGCTTTCCAAATCTTTCCCTAAAATATTAGCAATTTTATGATGCAAGAAATAGACGTTTTAAATTATGGAAAGTTGATGAGCTTGATTCCGAAATGGACTCCGGGCTCAAGAATCGGCTACCCAGCGATGGGCATAGTAACAAAGAAAGCTGTTCTGAATTAGCCAATAAAATCGAATATCTAATAATATGTTTCGTTCATAGATGTATTCCTATACAATGCGTATACAAGTAGTTTCTTCTTGTATGCAAAAAAACATCTCCTTCGCATCATTTCGACATCAAAATCCTGCAGAAATTCTTAATTTCCGGTTCCTTTTTTGTGAATTATCCCGAGACTTTTGGTAGCGATCTAATTTTAACATTCGGATGTTCACAGAGATCAATACTTGGAAAATGTCGAGGCGGTCTTCGCAAGAAGAATTGAGATTTGAGTAATGAATAAAATAGTCATATGAACATATTACCATGCTAATGCAGTTAACGGCGGATCATTTGCGCTAATTCAGGTCAAGGTTGCCTCAACCCTTCGTGCGCGAGCATGTTTGAAGTTTCACAGTCTTCGTTTGCGGTTTGAGGTTCCTTGCATAAGAAGGCAGAAAAACTTTCCGGAACACAAGGTACTGAGAGGTGAGGCTCAAATATATCAACGAGTGGAATGTATTTTGCTGGTGACGAGGAGAGCAGTCACGAACTTGCCCAATAATTACTCGTGAAAATGGTACGATAACGAGATTTTGCGTTTCATTAAAAAATTAACCAGTCGGACGGAAAAGATGTCTTGAGACAAGTGAAGGGATAATCTTGAAGCCGGCATGTACTCATAGTACGAAATGAACAGAAACAAGAAATGTTAAATATTAGACAATAAATCGACAGTGAAAGATAAAATTTCTCGATGATGAGATGGATGAATGCGACCGAGAAATTTCAAGCCAGCGAAATTCTTTACTTTTAAGATAGAAAATAGAAATAAAATTCTAATGATTAAATTTTAAACGATATTATTATGATAAAAGCCAAAGAATGTGGATGGTGTGAATAATTCTAGTGATTCCCCAGTTTCCCAACTGAAAATGATGACTTAATTTTTTGGAAGGGCTTTGCCCTCGCCCTCCCTTTTCTTTTCCTCATATTAACTTAACGGAGATAATTTCAAGACCTCGTAGCTTAACCATCCTATCATGTTTATCCTATCCTAAATTGCATTTTGATTCACTGTCACTGGTTTGGAAATAGATTCGTGTAAAGCATCCCCAGTCCGAAATTCCGAAATCCGTAGCCTTGTATGAAACTTTATTTGGAAACTCGTCCGACTTTGCAATTTTGCAGGAGGTAGAGATGGACTCACATAGCAATGGCTAGTGAGGCGGCTTTAAAAAGGAAGCTCAAAATGAAGTGCTCTCCGCGCCCATTTGTTTTTAGAGTGTTTTTCTCATTCAGATATATCGGATGATGTGATCGATTCGTCCAATTTCATCACACAGGCTTGGCCCTTTGAGATTCAAAATCTCTGTTTTGAGCCGCACATATTCTTATCTTCAATTTTTCTCAACTCCACAGTATCGTTCATTGTGGAGCTGAGGAAAATTTTCCAAAATTCGGAAAAATTTTAAAGCCCTGACAACTTTTGTTTCAAGCATTTCGAATGAGGGATGCTCAACTTGCTATGAGAAAAAGATCGTAATTAATATATGCCGACGCCAGTAATAACATTTATAATGAACTATTGTGGGCTGTTCTAAAATATTCATCATTGTTAGAGAATCTCCTCTTTTGGGACGATCCAGTGAAGATAACCACATTAAATTAATTTTGAGAATAATCACTTTTTATCCGACTTAAACAATCTTCATTGCTCTGTTACTTCTTCTCATAAGCTTAATTGGGTTCTTATATCTTCCAATCCTTCTATCTTTCGTGTCTACGTTTTTACTTCTCTTAGATATCTTATCTCTCGCTATTTTAAGAAACTTATCCTAAAAAAAAAAAAAACGAAGAAAAAATCAAAGATTTACAAACGAAGAAAAATATCAAATATTTACTTGGAAAGTAAACCTTTGATTTTTTCTTCGTTTTTAAAAATGAAATTCCACTAGATTTCACTTAGTACTTTTAATTTTAAACCTATCCTCCTCAATCCATAGTAGATTTTCATCCCTTACCCGTCTTGAATTATTCAACCAGTCAATTATAAAATCGTCTTCGCCTTCTTTAATCGTATTTTGATTTTTAATTCTGCCTTGTATGGTTTTATTTGTTATATTTCGCAACTTTTACCTTTATTACGTATCACCATTTTCAAAACTGTTCAGTTTCAATTGATACAGCACTCAACTTAATTTTCAGTATAGGAAAACAAAGTCCTCGAGCGTTATTTATAGGTAATTGTTGCCACGGTAAATAGAAGAGTCTAAAAAAGGAAACGATTCTTTTTATACTCATTTCTGGGAAAACAACGAAAATTACGTGATCGTAAACGTCTATTTTAAGTTCGACCCATCCCTTCTCAAATTCCGTGGGATATTTCGTGACGAAAGGTTCGAAAGAATTGAACTTTAGCAATTGAATCGTTTGCTTTTCAAATCCAAGGCGCCTCCCGTCATCAATCCATCGAAATCCTTTCCCCTCCCTCCATTGTGGCGAATAACAATGCAACGTTTTCGACTAATAGCAGAACGCCCAATCCTGTTACGCCACACCCCCCAATCCTCGATTCTTTTTCTTCTTTCAAAGAGATGGCGGGCCAGGCACGCCACCTCGAATCACCCTTCCTCTACATTAAGCAATTCGCACCAAATGAGGTGATTCCGCTAATGTTAAAGGCCACGACCTCGTAGCGATTGTGTAGAGAGGTAACGTATCGATACGGCCACCTTCGACCAAGGGATGAATGGCGCTTTGAAATGATGAAGTGCTCAATGGCAGCCCGGAGTACGTAAAGTATGATACACATGGCCGATGCAAATGTCAGGAGACCCCTCAGAAAGGAAAAGACCCATAGAACATGCTGTACTAAATAAAAATCTTTCTTAAAAAATGATGATAATTAAAAACATACGCTGTTGGAAGATGTGAAAGGAGGAGTTGGTGATCAAGAAGAAAAGGGGCTTTCAGTGGAGAATTTTAGGAAATATGAACTTACCGAAAGATAGAAGAATGATGTGAGTACGTTTCAATGAATATACGATCAATATACGAAATAAATGTACGATCAATAAATACGTGACAGGTGGAGTATGAGAAGCAGGTTCAATCCCACTCGAAAATTGTAGTACGAAAGAGGAACGTGGCGAAAGCAAGTTTATTACTTGTGAAAAATTTACCAAATTCGCTTATATTGATCCGAGAAATGTACTGCGCCTGCAATCATCACAGAGCTCGCAAGCATAGATAAAACATCTTTAATTTCAAAGCATTTAAAATTCAAACATGTCCATTTTTCTTCGCCGGGTCTACTTGCGAGGGTCGGTCAAGTGAGTGTCGGTCAAACGAAGAGCTCCCTTCTTCACCTGATTTATTCCCTGAAAAATGATATATTCTGCAGACTGTTCTACTTAATATTTCTATCCCTTTTCTATCTCTTCAAAGTATGCTCTAACGACTATAATTGCAAGTATCGTCAATTCCAGTGTTATGCATCAGTACTATTCATATAGTTAACAACAATTGCCATAGCAACTCACCAATACCTTTTAGATTGCGTGATCAGCTACGGATATTCAACATCTGACGAAATTGATTTGGAGCTGTTATTAGATTATTTCCCTGTGCTTAGATTCCAGCCTTTTTTTTATATCAAACTTTTCAAACATATTCTCTCCTTCCATTTATTAATTGTGAATCACTGTTTTACCTCAGATATTCCAGATGAATAACTCATCAACTATTCATTGAGTTATTTTTAAGCAAACCAAAAGGCTCGTCACTCCCCGTAGATCTTGCACCATAGCCTTCTTCATCTATTTACAAGAGTAGTATTTGTTGCAGCAGAGTGGCGGCTTCTTAAAAATCACATCTGAACATCTTTTTTTTGTTCCAAAAATACTTTGAGGATGTATAATGATTACACTACGATGCTATTAAAACCAATTTTCACTTAAAATGAAAATAGGAATGTTTCCTGATTGTATACTCAATTTAGGTTTTGATTATACATTTTAACTGTTCTTGGTATCATTTCAATTGTTCCTGAAAATATTTTAACTGTTCTTTGCGAGAAATTTAAAAGTTATTCCCCCAGCGTACCGAAGGATTAAGTCTTTACCTGGGATGCTTCGAAATGCATATTTCTGTATTCTTGCATTTGTGCTACAAAATGGTTCTCCGCCTGGCTGACTGAAAACTACTTTCGTGAAACTATTCAACATCTACTTTATTTATCCAATTTAGAATTTAAAAACAAAAATCCTATCCAGTAAAGTGGGATTAAAGAACGACGAGAGTAGGTACCTCTTCTTTGTCGTCTTCTATTAATACAGTAAGAAATGTGGTATACTCAACACCTTCTGAATCGTACACTTATGCACTCTTTGTATTCTTATGTGTTATCAAACACGCATGATTATTTGAAGCCGATCTTTTACTACGACATCCCAATTTATTAACCAGTTGACAAGAGTAATTGGAACACCCGTTTTGATTTCTCGTCCACGCGAATGAGATTAATCGATCTCACGGAACGATGCAGTAATTACGTTTCTTCCTTTAATCTCAAGTCAGTTTGAGTCGAGGATATGAGACATATCACTGGATGATTATGACATTGGGATAAGTCGTCCCCAGGGCATCGATATCCTTGTGAGACCGCTTCGATGGTACTGAAACTTCGATGGTGATGATAGTAATGACCAACATTTTTTTTCCAAGCAAAGCCAATGCTAGTAATTTGAAATTGTAGATTCGAATTTTTTGACGTTTCGTGTGTGTGTGTGCATATTTTCAGTTTTCTCCTGCTTATAGCTGTAGGAAGGTTTCAAATGAGTCTGACCGTGATACACATTACAGACAACGTGCTGCGATTGAATTCCAGTGCGTGAAGAAAGGAACGGTAGGGAATTTTCACAAACGTTTGTCCTAAGTCTATAAAATATCTGAAGTAAATATTACAGTTGGTTGCTGAGTATGGAGGGTGAATGAATCAGAAGGCAGTTGAAAGTGAAAACCTGGGTCCAAAACCAGAGCGGGGATTAGTGCCGACGGGGCATACATGCCATAGTGAATCGCTGGGGGAAGGCAATATAACTTGAAAGAGATTATATGAAAAATGGATTGAGTAGGTAAAAGATCGTTCTTTCATATGTGCAAATTTCATTTTAGTAGAACATATAGTTTTCGAGATGTGGAGCATTACGTTTTGGCCAACCCTCGTAGTGTAAGAAGATTTCCAGGACGTTGCCATCTTGAACAGGGAAGGACTGTTATAGTTTTACTTCATATACATTCATGGATGGCAATTACTTTGATGTACATTATACGTAAGAAAATTATTGAAATATCTATAACTGTAAATCCAAAGAGTGAATTCAAGATGGAAGCAATTACGTTCCTATTTTAACGATCTACGTCAAATAGAAATCCTCAAACTTTTTTTCTCCGCTACTCCTATCTATTATACAGATGAAGTCTTGTAATACTTGAGCCTGTTACAAAGAAGTAGTTGGCATTTATCTATTCATATTGGAGCGAAGTTAGTTACGTGGAGACTTATCATATGTATAATATGGGTATATGGATAATTTTTAACGGCAGGAAATAAGTAGAAGAAGTTATGTCATTGACAGATGTATATATTGCATAGGGCCGTGCCGATGGGTGAGGCGACAAAGCAACCGCCTCAAGTGCTCAGGAGGCGCGAAGTTGAATACTTATTCATTTTCTTGATTTACTGAAAGCAAGGGAAACATGGTGTTAGAGAGCGACGACAGTGATCAAATTGGAGGTAATCGGCACAGCGGGTGAAGTTAGAAGTTAACTGAAATACTACAAAAAGGGTGAACCTCGTGGAAATATTTGAGGAATCAGATTATACGTAGTGCAGATTGTTAAAGAAACAATGTGCGGAAAAAGCATCGAAGAAATGAAAAATAGAAGACAGTGCATATCGATAGCTGTTAGAGCTGGAAATAATGCAGAAATAAAGCGACTAGCTGAGAAGAGGGAGGAGTTGGTCACATCAGAAAACTAATGACTATTGTTAGTAACAATTTAGCGAGACGATTATCTGCTGAATTTCAGTCTGTATAAAAGTCAGTCAGTCTTGATTTTATCAGTGAAGACGAAATAAGTGAAATGAACGATAGAAATTGAAAATAATTCATTCGTCAAATATTACCTCAGAGTTTGAATACTGAGTTCGATTTAAATAATTTTGTGAAGGCAGGGGCGCTCGAAATTGGAATAGATGGATTACTTAATACGATTTTCAAAACAATTCCCTTCCTTTTCCAGTTTTCGTGCCGTAAATCTTACCAGCAAGCGCTAGCACGTTAAAATCACTTCCATCCGAATATGAGTTTTAATTGCTATAAACAGTGAAACCGTGAAATCTAAATAAAATAGAAATATCAATAAATTATTAAACGCATCCTTTTGGGTACTTGGATCGCTAGACGATTGCCAAGTCGTTGAGCTAAGATAAACGAAGTCGAACTGCGACATTTCCTCCATACAACTTAAACTCATCAAGTAAGCTTTGTTATATACGAGTTATACGAGATTATTTCCCTATAGACTTCCATGTAATACTTCCTTACCTGAGATATGAATACATACAATTGAAAAATTCTATCTGAGCCAAATGTAGATCTGTTCATAACAGGATCTTTGAAAAGCTAAAGGTGTTAAGAATGTAAGATGAGTGTTAGAAACTAAAATTTTCGAAACCAGAAATTGAGGAAGAAAAATCGCAGATAACTATAAAGATTTTTGTTATCTTAGGGAAATGTTCTTTCTTTTTTTTACTTAAAAAATCATTCTGCGTCCATTTTAAGCTATACACGTTCGAAGAAAAGAATAAACACTACTATTATGTACAAATGTGTATATTTCCATTACATGCATCGTGATGCCAAAGCAAATAGCTGCTCTTTTTCGAAAGAATGCCTACGGAGAAACCTAGTTGTAGCATTAGAAAAGCACTGAAAAATGAAGCACATGTTATATTCTTCCGCCCTACTTCTACGACATTTTCTTCGATAATGCATGAAGATTGTATTTTCCGAGGATATCCATCCTCTGTGCAGTCACAGAAGAAACCACGTTTAAAATATCCTTTTTGTTGGGTGGCGAGATTCCTTTCTATCACGCATATCATTCTTCTCTCGCAGTTCGCTGGTGGGAGCTTAAGCATCCACGAAAGATTATTCTTCGCCGTGGGAAAATCGCGTGTTCGACAGCACACTTTTTTATTTTCATTATTTTTACGTATTTTTGGCATTTTTATTACATCAAATAGCAAACAATTCCATTAATTATAGGTAAATGGTAACTAAAACTGTACATACAAAGAGAAATATATTCCCTTTACGAATGAAAGCTCATTTACCCCATATTAATATGCGTTCTTTGAGAAACTTTCTTTAACCCTTAAAAGAAAGAGATGACCACAAGATTTAGGAAGTTAAAATGCTTTGAAGTGCTTCTATTATTGGTTAAAATTTAGGAAATCAAGCCAAATATCTACAGGAAAAATCGTGAATTACTCTAAGTCAATCTACGAACTTCAGTGCCATTAAGGAAAATGGGGGGAGGGTGGTGAAAGTAGTACTTGGCATTTTCTGCTGACTTCAGTAGGAAAACCTGAAATTCGTGCCCAGATATAGGAAATTCCAAAATCCCCAAATGAGTTAAAATCAACCATAATCCAGGCCTCGCGTTACGAGAAGAATTTTTAAGATAAATTGGCTAACCTAAAAGAGACAATCCTATCCTTTACTTTTTACTGTATTTTTTCTAAATAATTTTTCAATAATTTCTGAAATTCTATGTGAAACGTATGACTTCAGAGGTTAAATGCAAGAGTGGCCCTCATGGGCCTAACCTCGCCGAATAAAGAGTTCTATAATAATGATATTTTCGATATAGGATGGGAATTGATGAAGAAGTATGGCTGAAGCTGGCTAAAAAATAGAGAAAATGCGTTTTCTAAGTCGTAGTAGAATGTGCGTCATCTCTGCTACACGTGTTAATTGGATACAGCCAGGAAAATCAGGGCTATAGATGCTTTCACCAGTGCTTAAAATAATTTCGGGGATATACGTGAAAGCAACTGACTTAGGAAATAGGTTAAATGCATCCCGTTGCTCTTTATTTATTTATTAAGATCTGCATTGCAATTTGACCATTTGGCCAGGTGGCAACGCAGGCTTTAAAAGAGAGTAATCAGAGAATATGGAAATGCCGACCAATAACTGAAGTTCAGATCGTTAGTCATGAGAAGTGAGCCAGTTATGTAGAAAGACAGGAAATGACAGTACAGCCTGTTAACCGGGATTTTTCCGTTATTTGCACCCGAAAGTTATCTTTTTTACATCTATCCGGATGGTTATCTTATATTTTCGAGAACCCAATTAGCTCAGTGGATACTTTTAGATCTTCTGGTGACCATCTATGCTGATACACATCATATTCAGCAGCGTATTCAGGGTAGGACGTTATAGGCATATGCCCCCATATATGCATATGATATGGCATATGGGCTCCCGTTAGCCAAGTGGGCAACGCGTTTGACTTCAGTGAAAGAGGTCCCGGGTTCGATTCCCGGTGGGGGCCTACGTGCGAAATGACCTTAGCTGTCGAAGCACTTTTAACAAGACTACTAGACGATATGGCATATCACAGAGACAGCCTTGCGTCTCATTGCACGCTATAAACGTAATCCTGTGAGTTTTTGTTGTTTTAATAAACACGTATTTATTCTTCTTCGTAAAATTTCCTGAATTGCATTACAGAAAAATTAACCCAATGTTTTTATCATAATAAAGGTATTCCTTGGTCTATTTCCGTGATGTTTATCCTCAAAAACGAAGTTCTCATGCCCCCTCAACACGGCATCGGAACATTTGATCAGATTCACATTATTCGATTCGATCTTCGTTTATCGAGCGTTTCTCGAAGAAATATACGTTTTACTTAGCGACAAAATTTGTTACACGCTTTGCGACCATTGTTTAGCGGGAAAACGGACGAAATTTTTCCCGTTATTTCTCTTTTCTCTCGCTCATTCGATACCATCCTTCTACGAATCTAAATCAATCTCCCCCACTCGTGAAGACAATCACTTAACTTTCCGTGACGGAGTTAGCATGAAGATTATCTCCCTCCCTAGGATGTTCCATTCAACCCCTCCTCATTCTAAACAGTCTCTCTGTATTACCATCCTTCATTTTCCCGTCAGAGCAACTGCTCCAACCTCATTTCGCGCCATGCGTGTTCAGGAGCTTTTATATTTCGCATTTGGGATAGGAAAACTTCCTTCGTTTTCACTCCAAGTTTTATTCTCTCGACCGTCCGCTTTTCTCGCGTGATACGTCACGATAGAGTGATTGTCGTGCAATTCAATGTTGGGAGAGGGGAAACGGAACTTTAACGCCAGAGATCGTTCATTGCAAGGGTAACAATCTGAAGTACGACACTAAAAATACACCTTCCTCTCATTTTCTTCTCATTTTGTTGGAATGTTTCATTTTCCGAGGATTCAGATAATTACGGTTATATTACCATCGAAAGAATTTTTACTCCCCGAGTTTTATTTAGGATTAGATACTAGGGTTCTGTACATATATTTGCTGTATATTAGATACTCATCTCTCCCATCAATAATTACTGATAGCTCTGGAGGGGGGGAAGACTACCAACTAAGGAAGATGAGGAGTGAATCAGTCTTGTTTTTCTCACTGCGCAAGAAAGCTACAAGCACAAGTGAACCACGTAAGAGCACCACAATGACCTAATGAATATCACTTTTCACAATTTTCAATAAGGAGAGATCCAAATAATGTGATTTTATAGTATCATTAATACCTCAATAACTTACCATCAAAGCAATAAACAAGACTGAGACAAAAGCAAAGGAAAGTTACAATATTTCTGTACCAAAAGACTAGATTAAAATGCAGATTTAAGAAAAATATAATTTGTAGCATAAAGATAATACAGAAAATACCTAATGATGCAAACTTCCAACAGAACTAGTCACTTCTTAGCTACAGCAAAAGTTAGTCATAAAAATGTTGAGAGTAGAATCTTAGTTAAAAATAACATGTTGGCTAACTAAAGTCTGCACTGAAAATTTCCTCTAGAGAAATATTAAAATGGTAAATTGTCTTACTGTTTATAGATTGTTCGGCCAATTAGTGTTTTCCTGGCAGTAGATGTGCAGAATGATTTCATCTCTGGCTCCCTGAATATCAGTCGATACTCAGCACAGCAGGATGGAGAAGAGGTATGCATATCTCATTAACATATTTGATGAACTACATCACCATCCATTCTGTAAGCATGGAAAGAGGGTTATAATCATGATTCATTCCAATCCAAAAAAAGAAGATAAATTGATCTTTGTGATTTCCTGACATTTCTCTTAGTCAAAAACATCAGATGAGATTATCTTGGAAACTGGAGAATGGAATCATGAGATGGTTATTTTTATGAGAGTCAGCATTCCTACAGTCAAGTTTTGTTAAAAAGCTGAAGATTTTCTTAAAATGTAATGGGATTTTGGAAAACATTCATTCTTGATGCAAAGCCTTGCCTAGACAAATAAATGTGGTTTCACTTAACATTGACATTGCATGGAACTATCTAAAAGAAAATATAAACTTTAGTAGCGAGATAGTTGTATTCCTAAAGTAGCAAAAATTATTCTGGAGATTTAAATTTGAAGGAAAGAGATTGTATAATAAGTAAGATAGAATAGGAACATGCACACTTCTTGAGAATCTTGGAGAAATCAACATTTTTTAAATGAAATGTTGTCCTCCTTATGATTCAAATGTGCTTTATAAGTTTAAAACAAGATAACTTTTAATTTTAAATCTCTTATTCAATTAAATTTTACAGTGATAGTTGCAATAAACATTCAATTTCTTTCGAACCAAGACATCCACTGATTCAAAAAAAATTATTTACTTCTTATTCTTTAAAATCACCCTAAATTACCAAATTCATCTGACAAGTATTTCAAGTCATGAGGCACCGGGTTGAATATTAAGGTCTTCATTTTCTTGATATTCCATGTTTTATTTTGGAAAAAATATGAATGTCAGTAAGAAAAGGCTCATTGATCTCTTTTTCATAATTATTTCATATAAAATTAAGGAACAGGGCTTGAGAATCAAAAAATGAAATAAGGCATTAGATATCTCACCTCAGGCAGGAAAGGGGCTTGGTATGACCCTGCTTGCAACCATTGGTAACTTTTGGGACATATCAAAAGTAGGAGATTTAACTGAATTTTTGGAATTTAATGAAACACTGCATAATTTAAAGGCACAACAAATCCTGTTCTCAGCCCTGCAGATTAAAATTTTTACCAATCTAAATTTTTTCCATAATTAATACCTGCTCTGAGTTATAGATTTTCATTTGTACACCAACATCGAGGGCAATATGCATTTATTGGGCATGGAACAATATTTTAAATAAACAGAAACTGTTCTTTGTCTATGTTGGAATTACCTTCTCAATTCCCAAGGAGAAACGGACATGAAAAAAGTCTGACGGAACCAGGACTTGAACCCGGGTCTTCCAATTGCCGGTTGGTTGCTCTATCCATTGAGCTATTCCACCAGAACTGTGTTGTCCTGGTGGAATAGTTTAATGGATAGATCAATCGACTGGCAATTTGGAGACCCGGGTTCGAGTCTCGGTTCCGTCAGACTTTTTTCATGTCTGTTTCTCCTAGGGAATTTTCCTAGATGCATGACTTATCTTGCTAAGTCACCTAAACCCTTTTCCTTGTTACCTTCTCAATTTATATCTGAATGCCTATGTTTGTAATTATTAAAATTATCCATTTAATATACTTTGAATTTCCTAGGTCATAGAACCAATAAATACACTTCTGGAAACAGTGAACTTCGATGCAGTGTTTTATTCCTTGGACTGGCATCCTAGTGACCATGTGTCATTCTTTGATAACCTGGATAAGCGCAAATTGGATCCCTCCAGTCCGGTGAGTAAAGTATCCAATAAATTAAAGCAAATTACTTAGAATTCTGAACTTTGAAGTTCACTTTTTAAGTTGAGTTTAAGCACAGTTATTCTTTCTCTCAGACAAAAATTTGGACTTCTGAAACAAAATAATAATTGAGATTCTCAATTTTCTCAGTATCACATAATCATACAAATTGCTATGTTGAAATTGAGAGTTAACTAAGAATTCACATATTTTCGTTAATTAAAGATGTAACAATTTTTGACCGTTAGGTGTCTGCAGAGGAGGCAAAAATGTTCGATACAGTGATCTTTGAAGGACCACCACAAATGCGCCAGAAACTGTGGCCAAGACACTGTGTTCAAGAATCATGGGGAGCAGAGTTGCACAAAGACCTTAAGGTAAATTCATAAGTACTTATAATACTTTCCTTAAGATTATCGCTATTGAGTAGTGAGATTAACTTTTTCCTCACAAATATGATTCAAATCAGCCTGCATCTTATGGGTCAGGGAAGACTTTTTTCCAGATACCAGAGACAGCTCTACACCCTCTGAGTAAAATTAAGTTGTAAACGATTTAAGTAAAAAGTTAATAACTTATGGACTATAGCGATGAATTATCAAAATATAGTTACCAATTTTGGAATGTAACTCCAATTTTATTTCAAAGAATTTTTTAACATTAAGTTAAATAATTTTGGGAAACTTACAGTAAAATATGCAGAATCTACTGAAATTATCTCTTTATTTTGTGTAGGTTATGGATAATGCTGTGATGGTATACAAGGGAACTAACCCAGAGGTTGACTCATACTCTGTCTTCTGGGATAATAAGAAACTGACCAGGACAAGTCTGGTAACTCAGCTTGAGCAAGTGAATGCAACAGATATTTATATCTGTGGGTTAGCTTATGACATTTGCGTTGGTAAGCCAAAAAGTTTTTTTTAAAGCAAGAATCAGTATGGATAGATCTAAAATATGTTGCACTTAAGAAGAAAACTCTACTGAAAGTTGAAAGAGGCATCTTTGCTTCTTGTTGAGAAATATGTCTAAAATATATTGCTTGAAATTTGTGGTGAATCCATCAATAAAGTGAAGCTGAATTTATAAGATGAGAAACAATAATTATCTTACAACAGTGGAGCATTCCTAATTCAGTCTGAATTTAGAATGACCCTGCCTTAGAAAATACAAATACCTACAAAAATATTTCTATTCCTAAATAAATGGATGCTGATAACACTGTGCTTTTACTTTCATGAAACAGGTGCAACTGCAGCTGATGCTCTAGTGATAGGTTACAGAACTATTCTAGTTGATGACTGCTGTCGAGGTGTTGACTTAGAAGACATAGAACGAACTAAAAGGAATGTGATAACCAATCATGGAGTTATTGTGAATTCCTCACAGGTTAGTTCTTAAACAGCAGTTTAATAAAAAAGCATAATTTTAATAAAAAAGGTGCTAACTTTAAATTTTATTGTAATGGATTAATGGTGATATGAGTGATTATGATCACTGCTTTTCAATGCACATATGCTAAATTATTCTTTTGCAAATGCAAATTTTTTCTCATTTCTTGGGTTTTTCTTAAATTTAACTTTCCAGCTGGCATCTGCAAATACTAGTTTATTTCATTTCTTCAGGGCCAGCTCAAGAGAGTAAACAGGGTATTAAGTCACTTTCAGGCAATGGCTGAGCATAAATTCTCCCTAACCACACATGCATGTTATTGGAGAGGGAGGCATTTTTGTATAATTTTTATACTTGAGCTCTTGGATATACACATGGTTCTAAGCATTAATACCTAAAAATTTCTTCTTGATAAAATGTTCAATGTGAAAGGGTATAAACGGGAAAAATTGAATTGTGCAGGAGTAGTTGTTCCTCGTTAATAAAATCCTGTTTCCCAAAACCCAAATAAGTTTAAAACAAGATAACTTTTAATTTTAAATCTCTTATTCAATTAAATTTTACAGTGATAGTTGCAATAAACATTCAATTTCTTTCAAACCNATATACACATGGTTCTAAACATTAATACCTAAAAATTTCTTCTTGATAAAATGTTCAATGTGAAAGGGTATAAACGGGAAAAATTGAATTGTGCAGGAGTAGAGTTGTTCCTCGTTAATAAAATCCTGTTTCCCAAAACCCAAGATTTAAAAATTAAACTTTTAATTAACATAATAAAATTGAATTAAAATGAAATTCAATACATGTAAATTTAGCATTACTTACTTTATATGATCATTACAATCAGTAAAATTATTAGGATAACCCAAAATGTTTGCTAATCTTACTCAGTAACCAGGGCAAGTCATTCCCAATTTTCATGTCATGTGCAACCCAAGATAGCATCTCCATAACCATCTAAATGTACCTAATAATAGAAGAATACTTTTAAACTGTTTTTGAAAAACAACATTGGGAAAAGTAGGAACAAAAGCAGAATATGAAGTTCATCTGTATCGTCATACGATATCATTATCATATTTAAATTATATGTGAGGATACCAACAATGATATGGGAACCATGGACTTCATCTAAAATAAATTTATTACTTTAAATTCCTTCCTTAAATACCATATTTTAGTTCTATAAGATTTCCTCGATTTTTCTATCAAAATTTGGCTTTGATCTTATACTTTAAAATCATCAATATTTACAAAATTTGATTTTTCAAGCACAAATTTATATAACTTTTATTGCTATTCATTCCAAACATTTGCATGTTAATTCACTCTCTGTTCCTACAATATACAACAATTTTTGTTCAATTTCCTCATTGGATCTCTTATAAGGCATTACATTTTCTTTCCTTAGTTTCCTAGCAAAAAATTGGGAGCTGCTATTTAATGCAAATGTAAATTTCCACATGTACAGTTCCATTATGTTTAATCATTTTCATTAAAAAGAATCTACTACACTAACAGATTACTTTAAACCTTCAACAATAGAACAAATTTTTTCAACAAAAATAAGTCCATAGAGTATGTGCTACTATTAAAATACCTTGCCTAGAATGTGAGCATACCTTTCACAATCTTATCAGCTCAGATTTTGCTAGGTTAGGGTTAAATGAAGTATGTATTTGATTTACTCAAAAATAGAAATTGAGAGAAAAAGATTAATATCAGTAAATATTTTATTTGCTGCAGGTGAAAGCAATGGTTGAAGGTAGAGACCGCCGTCCTGAGCTTGGTTACAAATTAGCATTAGAGCTGAAAAAGAAAGAAAAGCAAGCCAAGGAAGAAGATGCACCAGAGGAACAGGAATGAGCTTGAATAAAAATGAAATAAAAGTATAATGTTAAGTTAAACATTCATTTAAGCCTTAATATGTTATAAATGAACATGGAAAATTTTGAGTGAGTGCTGCTCCTTGTTGCCTCTAGGGAAAACACATCAGCATTGCTATAATAGGGCATGTGCAAAATATTCCGTCCACAAGCTTAATGTGAAATGAGATGTTGTGCAGTATGATTGGTAACATAACAGTATTAGCATGTGCATTAATGTTTAGAAGTTTGAGAATATGTATGAAGTTCCTTCCTTGTACACAACTCCTCGATATGCCAGTAGATGCATATCTTTATTAAAGACACATGATATTTGATCAATCTTCTCAAGAAATTAATTCACTGTTTCAGCCATTTTATTTAGAAAAGGCTCACTTTGGTTCCAAATTCAAATTTTAACAAAATGGCAAAAATGAGATCTCAAAATGTAAAGAAGAACTGATGATGATTTTGAAAATTATTTTTTCAATAAAGGCAGAATTTTACCCAGAAACATGCTTTTAGTGAACTCACCAAATTCAGAACATCAAATTTCAAAAATCAAGCATCAAAAATTAAAAAGCATCAAAATTCAAAGCTTAAAACAATATTAAGGAAAAAGATTCTTCTATTTAATCATGGTTATTATCACTAATACAGAGCATTTGTTTGTGTATTTAGGCAAATAAATACGAGAAAGTACTTGAGGAATAGAATATATAGATTGGTTTAGCGACCATTAATACAACACAAAACAATAAAAGGTGATAATATATATAATTGAAAACAAATGTGCAACAAGGTATTTCAAATTGTATCTCTACATTAACCAATGCAGACAATATTTTCTCAGAAAATGTAAATATGAGATGAAAATGGATACTAAGAAAATGTCCAGAATACCAAATTATATAAGATTCACGCCAATGTTTTAATTTTTCAAAATAATATTGAAAATCTTATCTTCAGTTCCTTCAATTGTCACTTTTTATTAGAATGATATAAATTTGTCATGGATTTAACCAATTTAAAATTTATTCTGCATTTGGATGAGAATTACCCATTATAAATGCACACCAGTAAGGTATTATTATTTTGGAAACTGATTCCTAAATTATGCTAACATTTCTTCAATAATATTTTTTAAATGTTTTGGCCCAAACTTTGAGAGACACTCATCTGATTCCCATTAAAGCAATCAAGGATATAAAGAAATTTATGGTCATTTTAGTGACCTATGTAGTAATATCAATTGCTGTTCACCTGAAATATAGATTTGTTTCATGCAAAACTTGAAAGTGATAAGAAATATCAATTAAGAGGAGATACTTGATTTGACACATTTGGAATTGATAATGTAGTAAATTATTTATCATAATGGACCTGGTTAGGTGCTGTTAGGCAACATACATACTTAATGCATAGCCTTGAAGTATGTGAATACAAATCATAGTAATGAAAAATTTAACTCAGAATATACATAGAAATTACAAAGTGGAATTGATATAACAAATAATGCCTTGACTTTAAATTGTTGAAAATCTTAGTGACAGTATTAGCTTTGGAGTAGCAAAATTTTTTTAATTATAATGATCTTTCAGTATTTTTGTAGAATGAGAATGATATATGGATGTATTGCATTGATCCAGAACACAAACATATGCAAAAATTATGGTGATAGATTAATTTGCCAGTACGTATCTTATAGAAGCTGTGAATGTAGAGAGAATAAAAACTGAATATTAAACTGTTTGTGATAGTTAGTCCAACTCTTGAGGCTGTTAAATAAAAGACCTGAAATTCATACTAGCCATAAAATGAATTCCTGTTATTGAACTTATCTGTAAATAATTTTATGAAAAACAAAACTGAATAAAGTATGAAAAAATTTGCATGTTATATTAATGCATCAATGCTCTTAACTGAAAACATCCTTGCTTTTTCTCAAACAAATCTATTTTTTACTTGTTACTATTGAAGGACATGGTTACCCATAAGAGAAATAAATCCCTCCTTTTTACATCAAAAGATAATCTTTTTTGCAAGAAAACATGATTAGCTCTAAATAAAAAGAGGAAAGTGATGATATATGCAAATTTTATGTTTTAACTGAATGTTTCATTTAGTTTTGAGATAGCAAAAACATACGTTACACTTTTAAAATGTATGTCATTCTTTTCAGACTCGTTAAAATGTTTACATCAAGCTTAAGCCCTTACGCAAGACACAATGTTGCAAAACAGCTATCAGGATATTATTAGACTGAATTCAGCAGTATTTGTCCAAGCTAATGATTTTAATTCTCAAAATTTTCTTTTTAAAACACTTAACCATATAATCCTATCCTATGCAACTATTCCTGTAACTTCATAGTGCATCATAAACCATAGATTAAATTACAGAGTGAAGTGAGCCACATCCAGAATTTTTTTAAGGAAATATTATTTAATTTCCTTGCTTTTCTAGAAGTGAAGCATGATTTTAATAAAAGGAACAAGTCCAAATGTTACTCAAATGCTTCATCATAATCAAACAAAAATTAGGTCCATATAAGAAAAAATAAGTAATGATGATATCTATAAAAATATATTTAATAAATTTCCCATGTATTTCAGACAAAATATTAACAAAAAATTAACCATTCTGTTAGTAAAATAAAATAAGGTAGTGCGGTTATAATGAAAGGATATTTCTGGAAGATAGAACACTCTTTGCCAGCTTTAATAAAATGCAAACTATCAAAAATAAATAACTGATATAACCCACATACACATCTGTGATGTAAAGGAAATTGATTTTCATTTTGAAGGAATAAACAAAGATTTCCACTTGGCTGAGACTGATAATCTCCAAAATAAATTTTACAAAAAAGTAAAATCCTTGGTTCAAAATTAATAATTTTTTTCATAAATTATATAACAAGAAATGAATAGCTCTAGAAACTAGGCTCCAACATTTACTTAACAGTAAAAGATCAATATTAAAAGAGCTCCCAGGTAGCCAATTGGCAATGCATTCCAATGGGGTGAAAGAGGTTCCAGGTGCAATCCCAGGTGGGGGCCTAAATGCCAAATAACCTCTGCTGTCGAAACACTTTAAACAATATTAAAGTGCCATTTAAGCTCTTTTCTATTGCTGGTTGACAAAATAACTAATACATATAAACATACCATTATATTTTCCTCAATTGATTTCTCTTCCATTAATAATTTTACAGAAGTAAATAATTCATTGATCATTGCTTGAATGAATGCTGCTTGCATCAATTCTTGAAGGAATATAAAAACTTGACTCGGCGTGAAATAATTCCTGACAAATCACTCCATTCTTGAAATGTATCTCAATGAATGGTCCATTATAACTACATTTTTGAAAATAAATGAAAGTAAAAATCAATTCATCAGAATTTTCATAGGGCATCCAGCTGAAAAAACTTATTTTGAAAGCAAACAAGTGTTAAAAAAATTAAAGAAATATCATACAAGACAATTTACCATTTATTATATAGGAACTACAAAAAAGAGCTACAGTTAAATAGCAACAATTTCAGGTAAGAGTCCCCAGATGTTTTCAGTAACCAAGTTAAAAATATCTAAATGCTATAAAGTAGTTTACATTTACATAAACAATTAAAGATTGAAAATAGAATGTCTATAAAACTTAATTTACCAATGAATGCTTTGCAGAAATTAGAATAGAGAGCTGATGAAGAAACAAAGTTTTCTATATCATGATGCTGTCAACCTCCTTATTCTGGGTAACCTGAATTAATGATTTCTATAAAAAAGGGCATTTTCATTTAGTCACAGTAATATTTACAAAACTGTGCTTTTCTCTTTTAAGTTATTATTCCTTATTCAGATCATTTATCAAACCTGAGCCTGGTTAAAGTCATGTTAAAGGGTCAATATACTAATGCAGAAAAATACACAGTTTATACTAAAAGTTATCGAAAAGACATAACAGTTCTATAAAAAATTGTATCAATGGTAAGAAATATATGAAAAGTAGATACAATGCAAGAATTCAACCTATTTTGAAGGTTGCATAGTTGCACATATGATATAAAATTCACTCTGCCATGTCATGGATTTAATATTCATTTACAAATTCACAAGAGAAGCACGCCTCAAGTAGCAGAAGGTACCAAACTTGATAAAGCTCTTCCAAGTGACTAGGTCTGTATCATTGTACACCCCAAGGAACACAAGCGTTCACAGAGAGATTGGTAATAGATTTTAATAAAGCAGAATTATCACTTTAATTACAGTAGCTATTCTTTTTCACTCTGACTTTATATGCAATGCAATAGCTGCATCACTACTAAGCGTACATATTTCTAACATTAAAAATATACAGACTAGAAGGTGCAATTGGATTTTTGGTTGCCTTCTTGTTTGAGTTATGAAATTTGTTTACTCTAGGAAGAGGGAATGAATTTGGTTATTCAAGTTTTTCAGTTTTATCATTTTGTTACATAGAAACATCCTACAAATCATCTTGGTCGAGTATCTGCAAAATAATCTTTCCAAAAGTTTTTCACATCTTAAGAATCAGTATAAATATTCATGAAGCCTTACAAGAAAAATTCACTACCTCAACGTACCTTTAGTTTAGGATTCTTAGTTAAAATTTTGGTTTTAAATTAAGCAAAGGTTACCAATCACAAAAGTATTTAAATTAATTAGAATAGTGCTCTCTTAAGTTACTAACAGATTTAGAGACCTAAAAATTAGATAAGAATTCAGCATTTTATTCCCCTGAATCCAATTCTGATAATTAATTAGCAGAAAATCTGTTGGACTTCTATTTCAAATTATTAATATGGATTATATTCTAAGAAAATTTATTAGATACAGCTTACAAAAAGTTAATTTCTGTGGGATGTTATTACATTCTTTTCTGTTTAAACCCAATATACAATTAAATTTGATAGCGATTCTTCAGCCAAATATGGTCTTTTCTTATACCTCTCAGCATACATTTATCACCTTTAAGCTGGTCTTTCTATTATATAAATGAATTTTCTTTTACAACTAATGTGTAGTTTCACTACGATGGTACACTAGAAATGAAGGTAAGAGCTCTTATCAAGTTTTGGAACATCTGTTACATTTTTCTTAGTTGTTTAATGGGGCTTTAGGTTAGTGAGAATGAGAGATTCAAGTAAACAACAGCAATTATTTTCTTCTCATAACTTCAATGTCACAGCCAAACACTATCTTGTGCTTATCATACCGGTACTATCAATTAACAATGCTAACTGAAAAAATGAAAATTCTTAACATCACAAGTAAACACCTTTCTCAAAATAACAATGGGTAAAGCAAAAAAACATTATGCAACACAAATGAAAAATACAAAATACTTTAACACCTAATCTGAATAATTAATGAGACATTAATACAAAAATAAAGAGGTTGAATGAAAATCTCAATGACAGAAATTAGTACTAATGTCCCAGAAATCCTTTGAAGTTGAAAAATAGACTACCTGTAATAATTAGAGAAAGGGAAATTCTGGTAAATACAGATGACTTTTCATAAAACCAATAGGTCTGTTCATTATGGCCTAGACCGAGCAGCTTTAATCCATTTCTTGATATATTGGACATGTATCTTTCTAGCTTGAACTACAGATGCTGGATCAGATGGATTTGATTCTCTCAGATCAAGGTGATGTGCCCCTTCAGGTATAGTAACTGCAATGATATCCGATCCTTTAGGTCCAGCCTTGAGCACTCCACCAGAGGCCCATGGATCCAACATGCCATTGCTAGGAAAATATAGAAAAACTATCAAAAACTAATTCTTCCATTCTGTGCTATGATAAACTCCTAAAATGACCCCCAAAACATGAAAATTACCACCAAAGAAAGAACCCCTGTAATTTTTTTATGATAATTATGACATGAAATAATGCAATTTATCGTGTAACCTTGATTTTACCAAAGAATATACCAGTACAAGAAAGGCACTGACAATTTGCTTTCAAAGCCTATGACAGCATAAGATAAATTCTTCAATAAGAAATCTTTACTTGATATGCATAGAGCTTAAGGATGTAAGAGGTGATTAAATAAATTAGTATTACAGTAAGATAAATATCATAAGAAAACTTTTCAATATCTATATGAATATTGTGAATTTTACAACAATAAAATATGAACAATTTTGAATAATCATTACATGTCAAAAAGCCAAAAGTGCAAGTTTAGGTAGTACTGAATACATTTTTCGAAATTGGAGGTTTAAAATTACAAGCCAATCATAATGAATGAAAGAAAACATCTAAGGACATTTCTTTGGCTTAATGTAGATTACTGATATTAAGTCAACTAATTTTTCTGAATTATTCACAAAATTAATATGATCCCATGGTTTTATGGCCTAATGAAGTTTTTTTCAATGGAAAAATAAATTCAATAAAAATGACATTGAATAACTTAATTTTTATGCAGTGTTTCTACCCTTCCAGAAAGTACCTGAAAATGATTTTGGAGGCATAAGGAAGTGCTTTACGCCCTCCATAGAGCATTTCTGCTTGATAAGGTTTAGGATCTGTTCCCCATCTTTCCTTGCAGCGTTCTGCCTCCTTTCCTAGATCCCATTTTTTTGCTTCAAACATATCAAACTCTCCAGTAGAGCACATGGGCATTACCATTTCTGTACAAGACTGTAAGATATAAAAATATTAAAATCTGAGTAATTATCTCAAAATATCTGCAATTCCAAAAGACAAGAACATCAAAAGAAATAAAAATAATTACTATAGTATAGGGTTTACTATAGTAAAAGGCATAATTTTATCTAAAAATTATGGAAAATATGGGCATATATAACAAAGAATCCATTCTCAGGTTTGTTAAACCGGAAGTACCAAAGGCTGGAAGAAAAATAAAGTTATTTCTTAAGTGATATGAACAATATTTTTTATAGATTTCCTTTTGACAAAATATACTGTTCTGGCCTCAACTTTGTGGTAGCTCTCTGTGATGAGAGAGGAATAAAAACTTTTATACCTTACTAAAGAACTTAAACCTTTCACAACTCACAGCATCATCATTAGGTATGCACCGATACCTAAGTTGTGGAAGATTATAATTCTGTGGTAAAGTTTAAAAGTTGTTTTCTTTCCTCTCTCATCTAATTTTCTTTTGATTATTTATAGATATTATTCATTCATTCCCTTTATTATGGTTTATGATTTGAGCATGTAACTTTATATTTAATAATAAGACTAAGAGAAATAATGTTGCATACTGAAAATAGATTCTATGATCAATACTGGTGGTTTTCGACATATGATCGGTGCCATCTTAATTCATGGGTCTGCAGGCCTTTCATGGGTGCTTACCCAGGAGTCCCTTGGTAATCCATGCATTTCAATTGACTTACCATTAATAAAAATACGATTGAGATTTGAACTGATTCTATGTCAATAAAAACAAAGGTATAAAGCTCTTTAGCTTCAAATTCTTCTTTCACATTTACAACTTTTGGTAACTATAAACATATGTTTACTATGAACAACCATTTACATTTAATTTCTGTAAGTGCTTGTCATAGGGTCTCACCACACTGGTTTGCCCAAGGGTTTTTTGCTAGAACCCTTTGCCTAAACTAGGGCCTTATGTGTATTTGCCTAAAACTCAGTAACCAAAATCCCCACAACTTTCAATACGATTTATAAATAAATATTGCTTATGAAATTTCATCATTTTCTTTTAAAATACCTGTGAAATAGGCAAATGAACCAAATATGTACAAACCTCATACCTTAATAGTTCATTTCGATTGATTTATTTGAGTTATCAAAACTGACATACCACTGGTCACTTAGAAAGTAACCTGGCGGCAAGTTGAGAGCCACTAGAGAATTTGTATATGTTGCAAAGAAAATATAAAATAAAAAGTAGCCTCTCATGTGATAACACCAATGGCTGAGAAGATTGTAAACTGAGCAAATCATTTCCATTTGTAAGCTAATACTGATGATAACAAACATACTAACAGTTCATACCTTACATAATGCTTTAAAAACAATCACAAAAGTAAATTTTGATAAGAATAAGACCTTTTACGATGCATTTACCTGATAATCCCATCCTTTGTCCATCAATGCATCTGAGTCATTTTCATTCACATCAAGACATTTAGTTTTTCCAGTATGGTTGAAGTAAGTACTTATAGCAGAAAACAGTGACATGAGAAGAGCTTTATCCTGATCTGGATCTGTTTTGTTTTTAGGTACATTTGCAATAAGCTTGCTACATATTTCCTGAAAATAAAATTTAAGAGCACAAATAAATCTCAAAAATTATATGAGAATCATTAGAGTAATGAATGAAAAACATTTGCATAATAACAGCAAATGAAATATTCAAGTTGATAGCAAGTGATACAAAACACATCTTAACTTGGTACATTTATTTTAAAAATTAATATGAAATAAACATTTCTGACCAATTTGGTACAATCATTTTCTTGCATATACAGGTTGTCATCAATTTATAACCATTGTTACTCTGTAGATGGACACAAGTCATTATTTGTACTGAAAAAAACACAGAGTACAGCTAGGCATCTGCATCTGTTGTGCCTTTATTAATTTTCAAAAAAATATTTTGTGAAAGTTACATAATAAACCTTTATGCCATGGGTATTACTTCAATCAAAAACTAAAAAAAGTGATATAAGTCTGACTTAGCTCCAAATCAACTTACATAGAGACCATAGGAATCAAATGTGGTCGCACCTAGACAACTATCTGTACCTTCAACTTTTTAGTTACGCATTAAAGAATTTTGAATTTTACTGGATGGTATTCTATATAAAAGAATTTGTGTGTGTATTTTAAACGAAAAAGTCATAAAAAGGGAAATATGAATGAAAAAGGGAAATATGAATGTAAGTTTGATTACCAAAACTGGGTAGGCAGGTAGTGGCAGAAGAAAATTGGTGGGATAAGGATAATTAAGCATAGCAGCATTTGTGTACACCTCTGCCAACCATTCCTTGAGAAGAGTCACGTTCTTATCAGATTTTAGAGGGGAACAGAGAGTCCAATTCGCTGACAACCACTTCATCCCTTCATCTAAAGAAAAATAAATGAAGTTTTGTTACAAACTACAAAGAGCAAACAATCCTAATTCTATCTAAAGAATCAAATTGCCAATTTCTACACAATTAGGTGATTCTACTCTCTCCATCATGTGCAATT
This sequence comes from Ladona fulva, assembly GCA_000376725.2. Taxonomy (NCBI): domain Eukaryota; kingdom Metazoa; phylum Arthropoda; class Insecta; order Odonata; family Libellulidae; genus Ladona; species Ladona fulva. The sequence goes on along the minus strand of KZ308385.1, from coordinate 9,760 downwards.
AAAAGCAGGAGAGATTAAGCATGAAAAAAATGTATATACATATATACATGAAATTACTGAAATGATTAGATAGCTATCAACAAAATCATCATGCAAGATGGTCTTTAAAATTTGATTTACTTTAGCTTTATTTAAAATTTGGTGATATTTTGTGCTATCAGTATATAAGTGTTAATGTAATAATGTTCATTTTTATCTTAAGTAGGTAGCTCATAAAAAATGATTTACTTGCTACTATGAAGGATTAACCCATTTCCTGCCAAAGTTGCAAAAATGCAACATTTTTGTTAAATGTAAAATTGTTATGTTGAGAAATTTTTTATTGTTTTTGCTGTTTATGTTATAGTTGAAGTATTGTATTAATTTTAGTGCAGTAATATTATCATTAACAATTGTTGTTTTTCCATAATAATACATTTTTAAATTTGTTGAATTTTCATTTTAGTGAGTCTACCGGAAGGTAATTTTTTTTGACAAGTAAAATTTGCAGTTTTTTATCAATATATCTTGTAAGGATAATATCTAGTAAATATCTTCCCTTATTTATTTACAAAGGAAAATACCTTTTCTCTTTTAGTTTCAAGACTTCAACTAGTTTCAGCAAAAGCTCCGAAATTGCAACATTATTAAGTAATATTTGCTGAGTGTTTTTTTATCATAACATATATTATAAGAATATTATCTATTGAACATTTTCCCCTATTTATTTCCCAAGGAAAATGGTTTTTCTCTTTTAGCTTCAAGACCTAAGACTAGTTTCCGTGCATTTTGCGAAAATGCAACATTATTTTATACATATTTACAATTTTTGTTCATTTGAGTTCATATTTGTTACTCTTCTTCTCTAACACATCAAAACAACATTACAAAAGAAAAACAGTAAATTATTTACTATAACCTTCGCTATAAATGAGTTAATGCCCACAAGGTTTCAAATTTGTGCCATACTTATCATCTCAACAAAGAAAATAAAGTCTTGGAAATTACCTTTGGATGTTAATCTAGTGATAGCTTTCCATGACTCCCTGATCTTTTTAGGGCATTCAGGGGAGATAGCACCAAAATCTGATGTTACAATGCGATTAAAGGCATCACAAGGAACCATTCCCGTAAACTGAAGAATAGGAGCAGAAGCAGCTATGGCCCTATAGAAAACATTTTCAAGTAAACATTGCAAACATATTACCTAAGTAAATGATTCAGAGGAATTAAAATGATTTTTTTATTTACCCATCCACAATGTAAGGGTATTTCATTCTGAACCAAGCAGAAAGCATCCCTCCATAAGATCCTCCAAATGCAATCACAGGGTAAGTTTTAGCCTTAGACTTGGAGTTGCTCTTTTGTAAATATGTTATGAGGTCTGCATAATCTGCAAGAGCTTGGCTGGAGGATAAAAATCCAAGATTTTTTGGGTCCTTGAAAAATAAAACAAACCAATCAGAGGTTATTAGTTTCAGTCACTCATTTCTTTAACGTTGATCCTCAAAATACTTACTGTATAAGAGTTATTTCCATACGGCAATGATTTTCCATAATATCGATGTTCTGCAAAAACCACCATTGCCTGGAAATCTTTTGCTATATCCCACATGAATCCCTAAGATAATAAAAAGTACTATGATTAGTTTAGGATGTGCTACATCAGAGCTGTACAAAGTTGCAAACCACAGAAATGTGTGTTCCATATATGCAATGGTTGATAGAAAGAGTAACTTGGTGAATGAAAAAAGACTAGCAATGAACATGAAATAGTAAATTTTGGTGCCTGTGACTGTTCTAACAATTAATGATGCGTTATTTTACGCATAAAACATGAGACCTATGAAATTATATACATGATGTATGTTTAGAGAAGGCATGGTTGCATGTTAATATAATGCAAATAATAATATGTTAATTAAAGAATTAAGTTATTAACATTGCAATGCTCAGCAAAGCATGTAAATTTAACTGTTGACACTATCTAAGTTTAATTTCGTTGCAATGGGTCTTATGCAAAGTTTCTCAACTCATTAGAGTTCGATCATAGAGACGGAAATATATACTTTTTGAAAAATTTCCCCCATAGTGAATAAACTAAGTGAAGTGATTGAAGTAAGATATGAGTTAATCATGCACAACTTCACCATCCACCAACATCTTAGAACTGCCTATCAATCTCATTTTTCACCGTTTAATTTCATCCTATGATTTCAAAACTGAAAGAAAAGCAACGCAGTTTTATTGAGTACGATACTACCAAGACTCTGCCCGTTTCAAATTCATTATATACTACATAATGATTGAAAGCGAAAGTTATGCATACGATGATTGTTCAGTCTAAAATACATATATATGCCATAGCTGTAACATAGTATTATGTGAGTAATTGTGATTAAGTAATTATACGAGTGATTATAATAATCATTACCGTGTTATTAGCAAACATTTCAATATCTCCTTCATTCCCAGTGTAGAAGAATATTGGTCCTTTTGCGTCAGCATTCCAGTTTTCAACATTGACGAGATATCGGAGTTTAAAAGTGTCTTTCACAGAATAGCTGAAATGATCAACCTGTGATAAATAGAAGGAGAATAATATAAACTAGTCTCAATTTGGAATCAAATGACTCAATGTGATATTTTCGCAAATCTTTAAGAAAATACGTCTCTAAAAACCTCAAAAAAGAACGATTAACACTTTATTGTGCTATATCTGTAATTGCGGTCATACACATACACTAGGGTATAGCACATTGGAAAAATGAAAAGTTTAGCAAACTTGGAAATGACATTGCGAAATATTTTCGAAAGAAATGAATCAAAAATAGACAATGAGAGTATTCAGTCAAGGTATTTTTCCAGAACTTTATCGCAGAAAATAATGGAAAACTTACCGGTACAGTATACCACTTTGTTTCGTAGACGTAACCGCTCACAAAAGAAAGAAATACGAGGGGTAAGAAATACTTCATCTTACCCAACTGCGAGAGAACCGTTACACTAAATTGTCCCTTGTTTATCTTAAGTGTTAAGACGTCTGAACACCTTTTTAGCAATAGCTGTCTGACAGCCAAGCTCACAACATTTAAGCTGCGTACGTTTAGCTCACGTACTCACGTGAACTATGTAACAGGGAAAAATTCATATCCTTGTGATAACTTGTGATTCAGCAGGCAACATATAGTGAATAGAATGTTCACGAGATGTCACCATGTACCAGGAACTTCCTTTTCCACTGGAGGTTTCGCGAACTCCTAGTGGGCTTCGAAGGGTCCTAATTTAAAACTTATTAATGGTATATCCTTTCGGAAATTTCCCTAGGAATGAATTTTGTGATTTCAATACCATGATAAAGAAAAATTATCCGATGAATTACATCCATAACACACTTATTTGAGATACGATTATGCACCTACATCACATCTCGCAACAAATTTTCCAAAGATACGGATTTATCCGTAAATACGATAACCTCTTCTCTAATCTTGCTTTAAAACTCTTCAGGAATATTTTGGATGTTTACATTAGGAATGAAGTTTTCAAGGATTACATGGGGTCTGAAGATAGGTAAAATGGTGCATAATTTCCTCATGAAAATACTTTTAAGCCTTTATCATGATATGGAGATAACTAAGTTGTTTAATAGGAAAAATTCCAGAAGGAAATGCAAACGTATGTTGTAATTTCGACAAATTATGATTAAAGCGACCAGATTTTTCATCCTTTGAGTTGGAAAAAAATGCCGTTCGTTCTGGAGAAAACTATTTGCTTTATACGTATATCTGATCTAGTGAAGCGTGGGTTAACTTGTTAAACTCTGTCCTACAAGACCTCTTTTTTTTCCTTTCGTTAATGAACCTTCCTTTTGCTTTTACGTAACGTTTTGGGATTTGAATAAAGCTTCTGGGTTATACACCTATCAGGCTCTTAGCCAGGTCAGATGTTTAAGGTCGTAAAGTCGGACAGGACCTCACCCGGCCTATCTGCCGCCCGGGTGCAAATATGATTTGCTGCCCCTTAAAACTAAATACTAAAACCATACATTTCCTGATTTGCAGGTAAAAATCTTTTTAAAGGCATTAAAAACAGTGATTTGCGACTATTTTCCCCAGTTTACATTGGTCACATAACATCAGTAACAATTTATTATGCATAGTCCATATCATTACAGTAAATAGCATACGGAATAGTAAATTATTATATTAGTAAAACAAATAATGTTGTTGTAATATTAATAATGGTGGGCTAAGCCTCGGTTGCCGCCCTTTAGATGCCGCCGCCCGGGTGCGGTACACCCATAGGACGGCGCGGCTCTCAAGTCGGATATTTCCACGCGTCCGTTCTAATGAATACGTTCCTGAGGGGAAGGAGAATCGTGTGACGAGGAAACAAACACCGCTGTCCTCAATCCAATAGCAGAATTCTAAAAGTAAAAGTAGTATTTTCTAGTAGTTGTGTGATTGAAAATATGCCTAATCCGCTAAAGGTACTGTATTGAAAAATAGCGAAAGGTACATAGAACAATTTACATACTTTAATCTGTCAGTGTTTATTATTAGGGCCGAAAAAAGTAGGAGGAAAGACCTCGATCTGTCTTCGCATCATCTACTATATGGTAGGCTATGTGCGGCTCTCAAGTGGTCGTGGGGAATTTTTGTTACGCTTATTTACAATAATTGTTAATTATTTAAGAGAGAATTTATTTAAAAGAGAACGAAAAGCAGTAATTAAAAATAGGTTCTTGAGAAGAGAGTTTACGAATATCAACCTTTCATTCAATTCTCAATCATACTTGTTACTAAAAATGTAATATAGCAATCGCAGTAAAGCAGTAGTCACAGTAATTATTTATTCGTGTCTTTTTTGTTATTTCGTAAAAATTAACTCAATTTTCATAAAATTTCAGAACTGCGGCCCAATTTCATATTATTTTATTACAATGGGGTTTATATTATTTCATTATTATCTATCCCTATTTTTAAGCTGTACAGGTCTGATATCTACAGGATTAATTTCCGTTAGTTATGCGGAAGAGATATTTAGGTTTAATCAGGCTACGTACAGTCAGCCATTACAGCCTTCATTGTTGGCCAAGTTACTGAAACGTAGTTATTTCGTTCTGGTTTCCGTCCTGGTTCAATGAAAACGCCAAATTTCGGGTCGATACCGGCTTCGCTCCTGCCACCACCATTTTTATTTCGTTCCGAAATAATAATACCTGCACAAAATTTGCATTATGTATGACCTCTGAATAACATCATTATATTAAATTTTACAATAAAACTTTTATAACTTTCTATATATAAAAGAAAGAATAAGTAGATATCAAAACATAAGTTTTAATCATCGAGTTAAGAGTCTCCACGGCACATTTTTATTAAACAAGAAAACTGAAACGCCAGATGAGAATGGGACGGGATTAGATTTTACCCATAGAGTAAGGATAGTATATATCTTTACTCTTATGATTTTACCCCGTAAGCTGCCAGAGGCGTACATACGGCAGGGGGTACAAATCTTCTTTGATTACGCGAAGAAACTCTATCCACAGCTATCATAGACCGTGTTCGCACCCATAAAGCGGCAGAAATCATCGCTACGCTCGTAGTTCGGTTCCGGTTCGATGCCCTGTTCTAGACGGTATAAATATTTTACCAGCACAAAACGTGTAGAATGTTTGGGGCTGAAATGTCGGCTTCGTCGTCGGGCGAAGTTGAGCCTAATGGCACAGTTATTTCTTTCCACCAGTCTATGATAAATATAGTTTTTTTTCGTTAGTATTTGCAATCGCTCCAAAAATTTGGAGATTGAAATTCAGAAACCGGCACAAGAGTTTCAGTTACAGTAGTGTTTTCCGAACTCATACAAGTATCGCCATCCATTATTTCTTAGAAATAGAAAGAAATCTTTGAAATTGAGTAACCCCCTAAGAATTCCCTTTAACAAAGATATTTTTCACCACTTTTGAGAGTCAGCATATGGATATTAAAGTGAATCCGTGCGAATATACTGTTACGTTCCATGACAGGAAACGTCGGGGAAACAGAGCGTACACAAGAAAACGCAACGGTCACTCTCACGCAGCATTTATTCCAAAACTCAACTACACACCATCTTCAATTTTACACGACAGTCCGTAATAAAGTGTCACAGCCCCCATCCCACGGCTAACCTCGCACACGCCCGCCCCGTCGCACGTAACTCCCGATCCCGACAGCCTGGTTCCGCGCTCTTGCGATTCCTTGGACCCTTGAAAGTTACGAGACATCGGGTGGATACATTGTAGTGACGTAGCGGAGCGCTTCCGAATTACTCGGGAGCGGTATTCTTGACACTGCAAAGATGCAAACCACAGAAATGTGTGTTCCACATATGGAATGGCTGATAGAAAGAGTAACTTGGTGAATGAAAAAGACTAACAATGAACATGAAATAGTAAATTTTGGTGCCTATGAATGTTTTAACAATTAATGATGCGTTATTTTACGCATAAAACATGAGAACTATGAAATTACGAGTTAATAACTTCTATGTTTATAGAAGTTATTAACTCGTATGGGCCTTCCCAAGAACTTTGTAGTTTTGGCGAAAATCCACGACGTCGTTGGGGATTAAACAGCCAAACCAGATCGCCAACCTGACAATCCCCATCTTCAGCCCGAACATCGTACCGATCCTTCATCCTGTTACTCGCTTGCTCAATGTTGTTACGCACTCTGTGATGAATGTCGTCCATCCGGAGCCGGAGATCCGTAACAAAGTTCTCGTCAGCAAGGTCTTCGCCAGGTTTACAACCAAATTTAAGATCACATGGCAGTCTTAGCTCACGGCCAAATATGATGCTTGCTGGGCTTTGGCTTGTAGTCTCGTGTATCGACGATCGGTAAGCCAGCAGGAAGAGATACAAATGTTGATCCCAGTCTCGCTGATGGTCCGAATCAACCTTCGATAGATAGCGGTTTATGGTCCTGTTCATCCTTTCCACGATGCCATCGGACTGCGGGTGCAACTGCGTCGTTCTAGTTTTCTTGATGTCCAGTATTTCACATACTCCTTGAAATAAGGCCGACTCAAGTTTCGGCCTTAATCTGAGTGTACCTCAAGAGAGACTCCTAAACGACACATCCATTCCTTCATCAAGGTTCAAACCGAATTCCGACCAACGAAGATTTCGGATAAAAAAGGCGATTCTGGAACGATTTACATTCTTTAGCAGAAGTATCACACTTTTTAACGGTTAAAATATCTAAAGTCAGACCTTCTGTGGGCATACCCGATCGTTCTCGAAAGAAAGAAAAAGAAAGAAGCTACTGGGCAACGCAGTATTGCTTAGAGCTGTGTTTCCCAACCGGTTCGGACGCGTGTTAGTTAGAGTTTGTAGACTCACGAGTCAGTAATGGTGAGACTCGAGGATGTTAAAGTCGTTTTATTTTACTCGTTTTGCTTTCTAATTTTCTGTTATTTAGCTTAATTGCAGATACATATTTCAATAGTTTTATTACTATTCATCACGAAACTAAGAATTCGTAAAATATTTAATTATATCAATCAGTTAGACCAACTCATTGCACATTGGTAGGAATTGGTCGTCTTGATGACACGGAAAGTGGGACTTGAAACCATTAAGTACGGAAAACACTGGCTTAGGGTACCACTTACGGGCTTGTATCGGACATCCACGATTTAGAACAACGTTCCAAAACTATTTCCGCGAAAAATTATGAAAATTGATAACTATCGTCTGATGTTCAATAATGGATGAAGATTAAACGTGTTTCAAAGTCAGGGATTCCCCATTTTAGAAGTAGATTGCGCTATCGCTGACCTCTTGACTCTTACTTGCATTAACTATTTATTATTAATTTCTTCCAACACAAAAGTAACCTAGTTGTTCCGTAGAATCAAAATTAGGAAATTGTCCAATGAGAAAACATTAGCGGAAACGCTAATCTAGAAGGATGCGTTTCTAATGATCAGTTAAGGAATCAAAGATATATACAGATTTTTCCTGTATATTGTAGCATCCTGTATTTCCTTGTATATTGTAGTTTCTTGTATTTTCCTGTATATTGTATTGCTGGGTTATGGGCATTATAGGGTTTTGTATGAACTTTCCTATTTTCTTAAGGATGTACGAAAGACTCACAAGTAAAGATTTAAGTGAAAGAGTCTGATGAGACAGGAACTCGAACCCCGATCTTCCACTATCCATGCGACTGCTTTTTAATAATGTTCATCAGTCAAACAGTCCTATACCGCTTTCGAGATGCATTGATGACCGAACGATAAATGGCTCCGATTAAGCGACCCCTACCACCACCACTATGGCCTCATATAGGTTACCGGCCAACAAAGGGATGGAAGTATAACACTCTCAAGATCTAATTGGGAAGGAAGGGGAAAGCAGTCTCAGAAAACCGTCCTTTCATCCCTTGCCGAGTTCGCGAACTCAATTGTCTTACGCTGAGTGAAGCGTCTTTCCTATAAATATTTTGATACTTTAGATTCCGTTGAAATAAACCTATCTCTAGTTTAAAAAGAAAGCACGCTATCAGTGAATCAAATTAAATTACCGCGGATTTGATTTGAACGGTAATTTGACGAAACCATGGACCTAGGATCCTTTAGTCCTTTGATACCAACTGATGTAATTTACTTCTTATTCTCTCTGTAATATACATACATAACTGCGATCTAAGGGAAATGGTATAGGTAATATCTAAAAATGATCAAGAGAGACATGAAATAGCTCTCTGCCTTCGACAAAGAAACGATTTTAGCCTGAGGGGAACTGAGAAATCAAAGAAATCAAAAAAAGGAAGATAAATAATGGAGATTACCACCTTAAACGCTATTGAGGGCAGGTTTCTCTTTCGTTTGATATCAGAACGCTAAGTAAATTAGCAGCATTTTAATATTCATAAGTGAAGAGGAATTTCCCTTTTCAAAGTGAAAATATTCACGAGAATATCACGTTAAGGACTGTCTTTGTCTCAAAGACACGGGGATGTCAAAAGACCTTTATTGAAGACTAAAAGATTTGATTAAACCTATCTATTTTAAGCCGGCTGAAACATACATATATGTATCTCTTTCTTCCTAAATGTCTATAAAATGTACCTTCTATTCTAGTTCGAATATTAAAATTAAATTCTAATTGAATTTCGCAAACCAAGAATTGCGATCACAGTCGTATTATGGTTAAGGAAGTGTTTCTGCCTTGCATCCAGTATTTTCTTTAAAATTTCATTAGGCTTTGATGCATGTCATTAAAACTGTCAACCATATACCGTGGAAAACAAAATTGTACTTTTATGCATAAACTGGCAAACGTGAGCAGGGGTAATTCATCTCACCCAAATGATTTGATTAAAAATAATCCAGTAATATTCCGCTGATGAAATCATTAACACATCAATGTGTAATTAACTACGGAGATAGTGGTTTTGTTCTATTTCTTCCATTTGTTACGTAAACTTCCGATTGAACGATTGCTACCGTTCTAAAAAGCATTTACCATTACTAAGCATCCTTAGCTAAGTATGTGAGTACAATGTTACAATTTGTATTCAGAGAAAAGTAAACAATAGCGAATAACTTTCATACGTCGAGAAACAAATCTTTCAAATCATCCAAAGTAAATAATTTGACGTAATAATCAAGTAAACCAGCAGTAGAAGAGAAAACAGCAGGTAATAATTGAACAAAGCCATATGCGCCGAAAAATGTCAAACATTATGATATTATCCCACATATAGTAGTTAAAATAATTACA